>JAOVVF010000034.1:458615-487900 GCA_028565595.1 Duopalatinus emarginatus | reverse complement strand
TAACATATTTTTCTGATTTTTTTGTAAGAAGATCAAGGTTCACATGAATTTTTGCACATTTTGTTTTTAATTAATGACTTAATTAATTGTTTTTTTTTTTTACAGAAATGAGATGCTATTCTCTCAATGAAACGGATAGGTGCAACACTGGTGAGTTTAACATCTTATTCCTGTCTGTTCAAGGTTAACATTCATGTTAAGGCTGGTAAGGCTTAAATTTGACTTTTCAACAAAGAAAGAATGACAAGAAAAGAGAAAAAACTTTTCCAGCACTTTTTTGTGTTCACAGAAACTTAATGGATTCCCCTAGAATAACCCTTTAGGATGCGTTTTATTCTAATAGCGTGCATGCAAAGTAACATTAATAATGTTACGTTTATGATTATACTTCTGAAACAAATAAGACAAATTTAAAAGTTTTTTTTTTACATAACAGCAATAGTAAAACTGCACAGGTTATTTTGTTGAAAACCAGTATTTACCAGTAACAGATGAAACACAATCATGCATTCTTCTATATGAGCAAATCAGCACTTAATATGCATCTAAAAACATACTCTTCCTGATCCCTTAAGGTGTGGATTTTTGCCATGCTAATGTACAGACCAATTCAAAATAGGTAGCTTTCAACACATCAGATTAAATCCCTCATGTAGTGTTATGCAAGGTGAGATAGCTTTTAATCTGTCCAACAGTGCTTTTATGTTTCACTACTTTTATAATGTCTCTTTGATGGACTTACAGCCTTTTTGGGGGTTTGGTTAATGCGACAACACTAAAAAGCTGCCAATAGATTGTGTGCATCTTCTGCTCGGCTGTCTGACTCTGTATGACTGAACGCAAGCCGCGCTCTAATGCTTGTTAAAGGCTTGGTGTTGCATACCAATTGCAAGGCCTGGGCTGTCATGGGCTCTGTGATTTTAAGATGCTGCTGTACAAAGTGTCAGCTGCAGCATTGCTGGATATAATGTATGAATTTTGCATGTTGTATGAGACCTTGTTACTCAAAAAGGCAAAATGCCAGGATGAGTTAAAGGCCGTGTTTGTAAGCTTTCTGTAAGAAGTGTTGCAGTATGGTCAGACAAAATAGATATTTATTTGTACAAAGTTACTTGAAAAACTTATTTAATGAGTGGCCGTTTACTGTGGACCAAAAAGAGGGTGAAAATCCTTCATGGCTTTTGTCATGTAAATATTTGCTTAAGTAAATATTTCAGGCATACAGTATGAAGCACTATATATTGAGTAGGCCCTAATCTACAGTATATACGTCTGTGTAATATTTATACAGTTACTAAAAGATATACAAAAGAAGAGCTATGGTCACTGTCCAAAAGTTAACAGTTTGAGTTACTGTATGTGAAATAAAATTCCCGAGAGCCACTCAGGACTGATTTATTTATGAACATAACCGTACTAGACCTGTTATTTAAATATAAAAATATTTAGACAATTAGTTAGAGCTATTGAGATAAGTGACAGGGTATATATGTAAGTTATTCATAATAAGGCTGTTAGTATAAGTATTACACTAAAACTATGTACAAACGTACTTCTAAAATGTAAAATCAAAAAGGACTCTCGCCTCATAGCAAGATTATCCAGGGTCGATTCCCAGTCTGGGCCGTTCTGTGTGAAATTTGCATGTTCTCCCCGTGCTCGAGTGTATGGTTGATCAGTCACTTTAAATCGCCCGACGGTGTGAGTATATGTGTTAGTGTGTGTTGACCATTCGATGAATTGGCAACCCGTCCATGGTGTACCCTGCCTTTGCCGATGATGCTGGGATTGAGTCCAGCCCCTGTATGCCCGACCGGTGGGTTGAAGCGTATAAGAAGAAGAATGAACACCATACCATTCTGTTAAGGTGTTGGTTTTTACAGTGCGTTCATGACACCCCAGATGCATTTGTTAACATTGAGATCTTGTGACTTGGGAATGGCAAAATCCCAAACTCATATAAGTGTTTCTCTAACCATAATTTGTCTTGTCTCTATACATGTGTGGCAGTGCATTGACTGTTGAAAAACTTGTCAGTAAGGATACACACATAGTGTTCACCTGTCAGAGACGTTTGTAGACATGCCAGGGGTCCTATGGAATGCCAGCTAAACAAACCCCCTCATACCATTATGGAGTCATTGTCAGCTGGTGTTTTTCTGGCACTTCAATGTATATAAATGCAAACATATTTGAATTCAATGCGCAGAAATGCATGCAGATTTTTTTTACAAAATCATTTTGCCAATATAAGGGTGGATTGATGTCCTGTACAGTAAAAAAAGTATATATATACATATTGTGGCCCATTAATTAACATTCAATCTTCATCGTCACTAAGTGTTTTATTTTGATTAGAGTTTAAGACGATTCGGAGGCTCTGTGGACGCAATTGCTGCATGTAACAGCATCATGCACACACGTACACACACACACACACACACACACACATTCACACCTAGGGGCACACTTTATTTAGGGAAACCAGAGAAGCCAAAGGAAGTCCACATAAACAGAACATGCAAATCTTCATACAGTAAGCCATCTTATGATCAAACCTGAGAGTCACCAACACCGTCATGCCATTTAATTAACCATCATGATTTTATCAAATTGCTCCTAAGATGCACATTGGACTTTGACCTGTTTTGTAGAAATATGAAATTTTAAATATAGAATAGTCAACAGGCCTTTGTTCATTGAGTAATTACGTTTATTTCCCCAGCGACCTCTGACCTGGAATCCCCTCCGTCATACCAGAACATACTGTTCAGGACTCATCCCTATCAGAGAACATAGAAATCTACTAAACGAATTCCTTTCCTGGACTGCATATGTGAGTCTAAAAATACTTAGGAACAGTGCAAACCAAAAGCTATTATCTGCTCTTTCTAATTCTATTCCCCCACTGGAAACACATCCCTCTGTTCACATTCACTCAACCCGGGCCTCAAACCACTGGTGGCAAGGCTGCATGTGAACGTAATTTGCACTTTCAATTAAACCGACGACCTTTGTTTCATAACGCAAAACGTTGCTGCCTTAAATCTGCATTTCTGGATGCGTCACGTCTGAGACAAATACTGAGATACTGAGACTGAGTATGTGGTTTCATTTTGAACGTGTTGTAATGTGAAGCTGCTGTAAAGTGAAAGTAGGCTGAACATGGCTTATGTTATGACAAAGGCTTGTTTAGACAGCCAATAAAATATATGTGAATCTTCTCTCCTTCATAGCAGCGTTTGAACATCCAAAGCAGTTCACATGTGTAGAAAACAGATCACGCTGAGATTCTCACTATTAGTACAATATCTGAGACATGGGTGCACACATACTCTCACTGCCTGTTTATTAGGAACACCTGTACATTTATCTAAACAGCCAATCATGTGACAGCAGCACAATGTCTACAATAACGCAGATACAGATACGAGAGCTTGATTGTTGATACCAGATATGCTGGTTTGATTATTTCATAAATTGGTGATCAGAATGGAATGAATACAAAAAACACATATTTGTGAATTGCATACACTGAACTGTAATGTCTGTAGCATGATTGTTTGAGACAAATACACATACCGTCATATCTTTATATGAAGAATGTGTGATGGCCTATGTATGGTAGGGATGATAAGATTGACTGAATTGTATACTTGTTACACAGCATTATGAAGAACTTGTGAGCACTAGTGGAATGGTGTGGATATCCTGACAACTGTTGGAGGAAAATCAGCACCAGAAATAAGCATAATGATAATTAGAAGAAGAAAACTTAAGGATTACAATATGTTACTGTTATCTATTTTTTTTGGGAAGCAAGGCATGCATGTTTATATAGTTCTAACCTTTAGAACTCTGAGTTTTTCACACACATTTTATTAAGCCCCACTAACAGGGCAGCACTCACATCACTATTCAAAAGGACGAAAACTCCCTTAAGCATTTAGTTACTGCATTATTTAGGCTATTATGGGGTAAACATTCCCTGGGGTGAAACTAATAGAAAACAACTAAACTCCAGATGTGCTGCAGAAACCTCCACGCTCCACGTTCCAGTTTGATCCTGCAGCTGGGCTACTGTCTTTGTTACTGTTTATGTTTTTGTAGGTTTCCTCCTGAAATAGGCTGATAGATGGGTTGGCATGTAAGTGTGTGTGTGTTGTGTGTGTTGTGTGTGTGTGTGTGTGTGTGTGTGTGTGTGTGTGTGTGTGTGTGTGTGTGTGTGGTACGCTGGCACAGGTGTGTCCCACCACATACCTAATGGTCATGATGATTTCTGGACCTGCTAACATAAAACATTATGAAGCAGATGAAGAAAATCCATGCGTGTGCAAAGATTTAGTGACTAAGGCCATATGTTCACTACTACTACTACTACTACTACTTCTAATAATAATACTTATAATAATAATAATAATAATAATAATAATAATAATAACAACAACAAACATTCACTAATAAAGTCATTTGGACACATTCTGCCACAGTAAACCGGTAGCCATTCTCATGCTGTACTAAATTAAATATTGTAATCATTACAGTTTGGCAGAAACAAAAAACTTTCCAAACTTCCATACAAATCTGAACTAGGAATTTCCTGATACACTGGTTAAAGATAGCATGAGCTATATACTGTAAATGTCTTTACAGACACTGTTTTATCATAAAAGGAAAATGGATCCTAAGATGATTGTTTTATTTATAGACTATATGAATAACTACGAGCATTTTGAAGGAGAGCCATCATTAGTGTTGGAACACTATCATTAGTGCTGGAACGCTGTGCAACTGGATTTTAAAATAGCAATTGCAGACTTGCAGTTGTGCATACTAACACTATTGTGGATTAGCTGTACATGCCTGAAATTAAACTGTAGTCAGGGTATGTCGAGGATGTGGATTTCTATGAATGTGAAATTCATAGATAAAAAAAACACATGCCCTGATGCTCACATGACATTACTAGGCAAATCACATTGCTTGTTAATTTTGCTGCTGATGGAAACTTCATGACGTATTTCACAGACTGAGTTATTTTAGTAGTCTGCTATCACACCATTTAATATGGAGCAAGGTATGCATGGTTGTGTTGCAGAAACAAGTGAAAGGCATACCTGTCACACTGTTACGTGTGAAAACAAAGCATTCATAAACTTAGGACTGTGTCTAAACAAAGATGTGTGAATTATTTTTTTTTTATCCAGCATCACGGCTGCTCTAAAACAGCTGCACTTTGTGTGAATGGAGTTATAATCAGTATTGTTTGGGTTTATTTTCTCATTTTACCAGCTCTCCTTGGTTAAATGTTTAGCAAGGTAGTGTTCATATTCATACTTAAAACGAAATTCAAATAACTAATAAATTTTTTTAAATTAAAGAGGGACTGGTAAATTTACTTGAGGGCTGCTTTAACATATCTGACATTTCTAAATGACATTATGAATATTTGCATTAGTCAAAATGAACAAGACGCTCTGTAGAAATGGATAGTGTAAAATTTAAAGAAATTATTACCTTTGTGTCTGAGCATCATAAAACAGAATATATCTAGTAATCATTTAATAAAACCTTTTTTTATGTACAAATTTTATTTTTACATGATGTTTTAAAGTCTGGGTATATACCTATAGACAATAAGCGATTATATAACAACAACAACAAAACAACAAAAACAAATAGTAAAAAAAAAAATGTCCCAAATCCCAAAGCCAAAAGTGTGTAGTTTTAAAACACACCCTGTTCAGTTGGTATATATTCATTGGCTGCCATAGCTCAATCACAGCAAATTGTTAAATACTTACTCACATGTTAATTATAACTCAGACTCACATTAAATAAAGCCAGATTTAATTCTTTTACATGCTTAAAAATGTACAAAATGATTTCACTTTCCACCATCTCCTTCAAATACGCCCAATTGTTAGCAAACTTACTATTCACATTCATCACATGATGTACCAGCATCAAATCTAAGGAGAATAAAGTGTATGAACTATAAAAATGACTTCACAAATAGATCTAGTACTGTATAAGGTCACAGGTAGTGCTGCCATCTTAGCTATCTGTTTTCCTCAGGTTGTGTGAGTATGATTCAAATCAGGCAGTGCAGTGCATTATGGGTATTTCACTAGTTATTTCCCACTGTAGTCCCAGACCACTGCAAATGGCTGAAGCCAGAAATAATGCACTATAATGTAAAAAGGGCAACGATTTAGATATCAATGTAAACACTACAATCTGAAGATCATAAAGAAACATTGGTTTTTAATAATTTTTTACCCTTTTAGTAAGAATTTAGAGTAAATATTGTGAATTACTCTTTATTTTAAATGATCAGAGTGTTAATTCTTTTGTATAAAGCGGTGCAACTGTAAAATGTAAAATATCCCTCTGGGATCAATAAAGTATTTTTGATTCTGATACTTTTACACTGAGATGAGCCTTTGCAAAATACATACCCTGGTGGTGGCTTCATTATGGTATGGTGTTTGTTTAGCTGGATCCAATCAAACCCACATGAGAATCTCTGAAGAAATGCTGAAGTCCAGGATACAGTGTACAAATGAACTTATTTCAACATTAGACTTGCAATCCACCATTCCTCAGTCATCAGTTACAATGATGTGATGTGCTTGATGTTGTGTATATGCTCAGTGCTTAGGTCTTTGGACGTCAACATTTAAAAAAGTTTTCGAATATATATATGTCTGGATTACATGGGTGGATATGTGTAGGCAAGTCCACAGAGGTAGCCAAAAGCTGCATAATGGCAGAACTCTCAGATAAGTTTAAAAACCTGCCATGATGGTAACGGTGGTGGACACTGCGGTTATTGTTGCAGCCCTACTATGAGCAGGAATAGTTACCACTGAAGCTGGCCCTCAACACCAAGCTCCCACCTGTCTAATGAAATTTGCTAATTAGGCAGTGGGGGGAATGGAGGTGTGCCGTGTAGTGAGATTGAAAAAGGCACCAGTGCAGAATTAGACAGCGAGCAGCAGACCTCATTTCTGCTGCACAAGGGACGGACGTAGTGACGCAAGCACCCGGAGAGCTTCGCACATTTTTTCCTCACTTGCAGAGTCCACAGCAGTGGAGCTTTCTCTTCCCTACATGCTGGTGTGTTCTCTCTTGCATCCAAAAAAGTCCCTCCTCAAGTTTCTGTTCCTTATAAGCTCTAGCGTTTCCTCAAACATCAAGATGTGTACAGAGGTTGGAATTCATCTTGTTGCCAATAAAGGATGAACTCCAATTATTTTATACTCCTAGGGCGAATTATGTAAGCAAAGCCAGAGTTACCCTCATCACCGTGTTCACAGTTTTTGAGGGGTACATATCAGCTGCACAGCGCTAATGAACGTTGAAGGGAACTGTCTCAAGCTGTCTCTCTGATCTCAGCAGTGTCATGAATATGAAGGTGGCTTTAGCAACATCTCTTTTTTCTTTTCAGGAAACACCATTCACTATACAATTACTCCCACTTCTTTTCTATAAGTGCAGCAGCTTTGTTCCTACCAGTTCCCCGGCCTATGCTATTTTAAGAGCGCTGTTTGATATTTGTACATACGGCAACATGTCTGGATACAGCAGACGGTTTTAGCTGTGGTAAGCTGTGACAAACCTGGTCAGCAAAACATACACTGCCGTGTCTTTTAACATGATGTGCCAAAGAAGCTGTTTAATGAGTTAAAGGTGTTCATTATTTCTCTTTATGAAACAGTTATTGGGTCTTGTAAATGGATTGCTTCTCAGGATATTACAATAATTGTATCAGGTATCTCATCAAGGAAATATTTGTGGCCTGATATGATGTTACCTGTCATAAAATCATTCCTGGCTTAAAAAAGCACCACTCATTGCTAACATTAGCATGCAGTCTGAGAGACCAGAACGTTTATAACTGGAGAGTCAAACAGATAAGTCAGATTAGAAAACCAGATGTGATTGCTTTTATAGACCATGGGCTATATAATGATCATAGATTTAATTTACTTGGTGTGTCACCAAAACCAAATATTCACAAATGCAAACATATGCATAACCGGAGACTAGGTGCCTAATGAGCGTGTGTTATTCTCATTATTCACTCTTTTTCCATTCCTTCTGATAGTTAATATTTTGTCTCTGTTTGCAGAACGTCTTCACCTGCTGTCCTCGGTCATCTAGCTGTCCCTGATACAACTTGAACATCTGTCTGGTAAGACTGTGCTTAGTGTGTCTTTGAATTACTCTGCAGAATTAATCTCAGGAGGCCACCGACCATCTTACACTATCTATCAAATGATTGGAAGGACAAACTTACTGTGACTGGAATGAATAATCATGCAGCATTGCTGAATACGTGCTGGTGGATCTCATGTCCAGACTTAGGCTTGGACTATGGGTATAATACTATGTTGATTTGTACAGTTATAATATTAATATAATATAGTAGATAAGAGGGTAAATGTTAAAGATGGTTTATCAACCTGCAAAAACCCTACGCCGTTTAGTAAGTATAGTGATGACTGTACGTGAGTCGTGTTTTCCATTTGTACTTCTACATTTTATACCAGGGCATATTTAATGTAACTCCCCTAGAGCAACATATAATTAGGTGACTGCGGTGCGTAATGCCATTCCAGCATTAATTCATATCAGTCCTCACCACGTACTGCTGTAGGCCACTAATCAGCTTGCCATTTTGGGATAGTGTAAGCTGTGCTGGCAGAACAGAGCCAAAAGAAAAGAAAATAAAGCATAGGTATCCATCAGAGGAACCAAAGCACTTTTGTCTAGATTATTTCAAACTTACACTACTCATGCTGAGGATCATGGAAACACAAGTCGAACTCTAATGATGCTAATTTAATGATCATATTATGGAAAAACAGGAATCTGAAAACGGTTCATTGAATCAAATTAATGCAAAATTGTCACGTGTTGTCAACTTTAAATGAAAAATGAAAATGTGTTAATTGTTCAATCTAATCTTGTATACATCATGCATATATGTGTGGTTGGTGTGGTACAGTGGTAACATCATTGGCTCTCATGTGAGAGACCTGGATTAGATTCCTGGTCTGGGTAGCCAGTCTGTGCTACACCAGTAAGGGTCCTTGGGCAAGACTCCTAACACTATGTTGGCCTACCTGTAATACCAGTAACCTTGTAAGTTACTCTGGATAAGAGCGTCTGCCAAATGCCATAAATGTAAATGTAAATTATGTAATAAATAAGAAACAGGGTGTTCTGGTGTAGCAAAACATTACCAACACATGCCTGGAAGTGTTTTATCCCTCTTATACCACAGCAATTTGCAAATGATTACAATTGTCATTTATTAAAGATCACGCTGTACATTATCCATTTCTATTTACATTTAAGGTTGCAAAATGTTTGCAATAAGTTCTTGGTATCAGTTTCATAACAATGGCAACACAGTTTTCCATGTGAATTAAAGATATATATCGCAGAGAAGAATATTATAAGGAACCAGGAACAACTTTACATCATTACACGTTCACTAAAGCCTTTTTCCCTGAACACTAAACAAACAACTCCTTCACTGGAGCATTGATTCTACATGTTTTTTACTTAAATGATGTGGCACATCCACTTTACAAGAATGAGTTATTATAAATGTGACAGCACATTAGGAGCGCATTAATATAAATCTGTTATTTGAATTACAGATAGCATTATTGTCAGCTGTGGAAAATTAACCAACGTTTTGATCGATCAGGTTTGATAATTCAACAGTGCTGCTGTAGTATAAAAATACATTAATAACATATTATGGTTAGATTACTTGTTATACTCTATATACATACACAGCATAATCATTTAGGACCTATTTTATACAGGGTTAATAGCATTGGCTGTCTGCATGCTGATTAATATCACAAAGCACATTAGGAGCAATATGTCGAGTAGTAATTCACACAGCTATGCGTAGTTAGTGCAGTATTTCTTGTCCTAATTGTGTAATTGACAGATGCACACGCTGGAGTTTATATTGACGTTATTGAACGGTATCTTCGTGGTCTAAATGCATTTGCCCACACACTTTTCTAACGCCATATATAATCCAAGATAGCTACAATGTTTTAAACTGACACCATAAAACATTGGTAAATACATTTTGTTTTCATTATAGTTGTGCTTCTGGGAAGACTAAAAAAAAAGTCTTGCGTGGCTAAACATGGGCACACACAGGGATCCCATTTGGACAGTAAAGTGCTACCAGGAGATGAGTGCAGCACAAGTCACAGTGCGTTGATGCAACAGAGCGCCGGCTATTACGGCCAAGCAGTCCCCTGGAATAGGGTTGCCATGGAGATGGACGATGTCAGCGCTGAGCAACATCTGTGTGGTGTTTGTTTGTCAAGAAAGGTTTTCTCTCTCGAACAAGATAAAAGACAGTGAGGAGGAGCAAGCCAATCCAATGAAAGAGATCACAGCTCACCCCTGTTGTTGAATCCACCTTTTCTTCGCAGTAGGCCTTCTTAGAAGGACTTGCATGTTTTGAGAAATTACAGCTTGTTTTTTTTTTCCCGTCTGTAAACAGCTTTTATAGACCTGGGTATAAACACGCCACGTTAAGTTCTTTTCTTGGATATGTCACATTTAATAACCATGACTGATTTGTCTCAAAGAGAGGACCTGCTATATAAATAAATAAATCAAATCTCTAATCTAATCTGAACATCTCATACCCTCTGCTATGTATGCGTACCACCTGCTAGAGAGCATATGTAGTCTTTATTCAGGCTGTGTTTTGGCCAGATATGTGACTGTGCGTCATATAGTTGCTTGCTCCATGGGCAGTCTGGGGAATTGTATTTAACCCCTGCTGCCCTCCGCTTCCCCGCCGCTGTATAAGGCAGTGTTCTATTTCAGTGAATCTGGAAAATATGCTCACTAATTCTCCTGCTGCCTTATCAGTCAAGATTACAGAGGCAGAAGCTATAAATTGCTGAAGCGTTCCTTATAGGTACAAATTTCTGGGGTTGTGGAGCTTTCTCTCGGTTCTGCTCATGATCTTGCCTTTCTCCGTGTCTGGCTTTGAGCGCTTCTGTCAATCTCGCTCCCCTCCTCTTCATAAAAGCTCACAATTAACTCGGAAATGAGGGAAAGAAATCAGATAGACCTTCAATAGGGCAAAACATTCCAAACTATTATTAGCTGCCACAATCATATTCACTCCTAATATTGCATTCTCCTAATGTTTTCGCTCAAACGGCACACAATCCTATAACTCATCTCCTCAGCTTAGATGCATACTGTTTTCTATAGTTTTAGGTAAGCAGCATAGCAAGAGCTGCCAGCTGCCCCTGCTCGCTCTTTGTTATTTTTGACCATGTTTGGTTAAACCTGGGCTGGTAAACCCAAGGCTGTTTGAACTGGACTGTGGTTATCCTTTTGTCTATAGTGCAAACCAGTTTCAGTTAGCTTTCCACAAAATGTAATTATATTCTGTACACAGCACAGACCCACACTGTGTGGACCAAGCAACAAGTTTTGTCTGGCATTATGTCAATATAATGTTTGTCCCTAGGACAAGGTTTCAGTCTATAGCACTTTCTATGGCGTAGTAATGAAAACGTATCTTGAATTGTCACCTCGCTCTTGATAAAGACTTCAAAGCTGTGGCAGTAACAGTGTTAGTGTTACACAAAAGGCCCTCAAGCCTTCTTACCTATTTGCCTCCTCTGTGGTGTTCTCTCTAAATACTTTTGATTACATGGCCGATAAGAGACCAGTCCCACCCAACCCAACTCACAGTACTCTCTTTCAGCCTGGAGTAGAAGGTTAAAAGGTAAACACCATTGACTAATCCTCCATTGACATTTCCTCTTCCAAACCAACACACTTGCACGTAAACACACGGACACAATTGGAGACAGATGCAGCACCCTCTGTTGATAATAAGGAGCCTTGACATAGGGGTTGACATTATGCCAGTATTCTATAAAGGATACCATCATGCACTGTTGTGAACGTGTTATTGGTATTATCTTTACTACTAAAATTAGATGTTTAATTAAAAAAGAAAGCCTGTTAACAACAATGATTTGTATCTCAGGGATTGCATAGTAACAAGCAGCTCATCAGATGTTAGCCCATTATGCCAATAGTTTGATTTGATGCCAGCCTTGGCCTGTTATGCCAATTTGATTTCATGCCAGTCTTGGCCCGTTATGCCAATCTAATTTCCTGCCAGCGTTAGCTCACTGTGCCAGTTGTTTGTATCTGTGATACTATATTACCCACCATTACTTTCTAATCCAAACCAATAGCGTGGACCTGTTCATTTGGAGCTGTCGGTTCTTTCAGACTGAACACCTCCCCTCTCTGACACTATGTCAATGAGCAATATGCTTTATACTTACCTCAGTGACATGACATCAGTAAATAATAGAATGAGAAAGTATATATAAGACATGAAGTGCTGTGTTATCAGTATACATTCGCAGTGTTTACATAGACCTGTAGTGAGTTTATAATTCCCTGGGCATCATTTGTCTCTCCACTGCCTTAATGCATGTGTGGCTTCTCAGTCTTAAGACACCCCGTATATATACAGAGGGAGTGTGTTTGCCTGAGGGACAAATGAAGCCGCATATGACAAAGTCAAACAGTGGAGAGTTTCTTTCGAGAGAAGTGTTTTGTGTACTTGCCGGCTGCTGCTTTTCCTCACATGCCAAACTGGCTTGGCTCACGAGTAGCAACGATGCCAGCACTGATGGCTGTGACACACATGGTTTGTGGAAGCTCTGAAGCCTATACAGCTGAGGCTGGATCTCCATGCATGCAAAACACTATGTATTCTGGACCAAGTTCCCCAATAGTGACAGCAGCCTTCTCTCTCTCACACACACACACTCCCTTTGACCAAACAGAAGTCGGACATTTATTAGAGTCTTGTTGATGTGATTAGCAAGTTTGAACACAAAGGTTTGTGGATGTGCTGTTGATCACAGGTGATGGTATCAGGGAGGTGTATTCTTCCCCAGAGATGCTGCTGGGCTACTATACAAGAATACCATAGGTTAACATGGCATTAATGTATTTTAGCTTTCATATCAGTGAATTTCACAATCATACTATATGTATCATACTGTATGGCATGCTGTATGGTTCTCTGTTGACTCTGCATTATAGCTTTGTTTGACTCAGATGTTTGTGTTTGCTTGGGGTTGTGTGCACATGTATATATATATTTACATTATAAGGTCACACACAGTCCTAGGTGTTGATAATAGGGGGGAAAAACCCTCAATGTTTAAATAAAGTTTTGATCATGCCCTTTAGTTGGGTTTCATAATATGGACAGAATACAGTCTAGTGATTACATGGCCAGATTATGTGGCCAGATAAGATATTATAGTAGATATCTATTGTAACATTGCGTTAGCGTTGTCCACACTACAATATTGGTTTTGCAATATAAACACTATATACAGGTGGGTGGCAAATTAAAGGAAAAATGAACATGAAATCTGTTAGTTAGGCGTTCTGTTAGTGTGCTGATAACGATGATGGTGGTGGTGGTGCTAACTATCGTGCGACTCTAAAATCCTCCAAATCCAAAATGAGTAAGTAATTGCCCCCATGGAATAACAGATTTTTGTCACCAGTCATACTAAATCCATCGACTTTGTATAAAATACAGGCTTGTTGCGTGGCTAATATTATGATAAGGATTAATACATTATACATTTTATAACCCTACCAGCTGCATCGTATTTGTGGAGATGTTAGCATGATATGTAGCGTGCTTGTTTTATACGCTGTGAACAAAATTATTTTTTGTCACGTAAGGACTTGTTTGTTTGTTTTTTCACTGTGCTTCTGTTCACAAGAATGTAATCTGACTCTCTTTGTGTGAGTGTGTATTTAAGTGTTTGTGTGTTTTAGAACAGGTTAAAGCAGTAAAAACAAGGATGTGTAGTCCCGTTGACAAGGACGCTTGAGGTGTGTCTTGTTTGCAGTACTGAGGCATGCACACACACACACACACACACACACACACACACACACACACACACACACACACACACACACACTCCAGTATAACCAATGAACAAATGTGAAAATGTTTAAATGGTAAGAACTAAGAGTAAGACGATTTGCAATGAAGGTGATAGAGAACTTTGGAGACATCCATTTGGTCATTCAGTGGCTGTTTACTGTATATCAGCATGATTTTATAGTAGAATAAAAAGTTTTACAGGAAATCAATTCTGCTGTTTGTTTTCTGTTCGAGCCTGACTGGGCTTTTATGTGGAATGTTTTGAAAATTAGGCAATCTTATTATGTGTTTGTAGATCTCACTTCCAACAAGCCTTACAAATCTCATACATACATCATACAACATGTAATTGACAATATATAAATTCACAGTTTGTGCCCAAACATCAGAACATTTGAACATTTCTTCCACAATTTAACTGTAAAACACTAACGACTAAAAAAAGCCAACATTTCAGGTTAAAGGAGAGTATAGGAAGGCATAATGTTAATCAGGTTAATCAGTCAGTCATTATCTTATCCGCTTATTCCACCCGTAATACCACCCATACCCACTGGACAGGTCCAGTCCATCACAGGGTTCCACATATACACACATGTCCATTCACTCATACACTGAAACCTAGGGCAGTTTAGCACATCCAATTCACCTACCATGTGTGTTTTTGGGAGGAACCCAGAACTCCCTGCAAAAATCATCATGGAAACACGGAGAACATGGCATAATATTAATCAGCTTTTAATCTTAGAAAATATACATTTTGTATGTAAATCTGAGATAGACAGAGATATTGTGCAGCGTTAACATTGTCTGCATTTTTCACTACTGCTCAAAGGCAGGGCTTCCAGGTTGTGTCTGTTAAAGCACAAACTATAATGTTACGGGAGGACGAGATGGTCGACCCAAACACCGGAGTGTGTGAGGAAGGTTGGTGTGAGGGATTACATGACGGTTTACTAGAGGTTTGAAATAGTGCTGGACAATATGACCAAAATTTATATTGCAATATACTCCTTAATTTCAGTTGATACGATATAATTCCAATATTGATATAAATAATTTTATAAATAATAAAGTCCTTAGAAAAACTGCCATGAATCCCTACAATGGAAGTATGTATCCACTAATGTCTGAAATAAAATCACTGTTCACCTTTTATTTGCATATAGCCTTTATATACAAGCTAAGAACATGACATCCCCAAAATAAACCTCTAGGCTTTATCAATATAAATAGAGGGAAAACTTCTTATTATTTGGTAAACAAGTAAACAGATTAAAACAAAAGTGCTTCAAGATAAATGATACAAACGAAAAAAAAAACAGTCTCTCATCTGAAGACACATTTATATTTATTGAAACATTTGTTATCGCGGTAAATACTGATATCGAATTATTGTCCAGGCCTAGTTTGAAATAACACGGGTAAAAGGTGCTTGTTTATTTGCACGTGTCTCAGCCTGAGGCTGAGCGGGACTTGAACCCATGTTGTGGAGGTGACAGCTTGATGCTATACCGGTGCTATATGTCAGAGTTATAACCACGTCAGGACACGTCTTAGAGTTTAACGGCAAAGTCTGCAGCCATAGCAGACTAACTAAACAAAATAAGGACATGGGCACTTGTGTATGTGATATCTGGGGTTGTGGGTTCGAGCCTCGCTCCGGTCTCTGTCTATGAGTAGCAGAGTTTTTTCTCCCGGTGTTTTTTCAGATGCTCCGGTTTCCTCTTACCTCCCGAAAAAAAGGCACGATAGGCAAAGTGGATGTGCTAAATTACCCCAGGTTTGAGTGACCCAATGTTCACATGCTGGGAGTTTTTCCTTGCCACTGTCACCATCGGCTTGATCATCAGTGATAAAAGTTCTGTAAATGTATAACCTGTTCATTTATTTCTATAATTATATTTCTAATACGCTATACAACTCAAATTCAATTGTATTGAAGTGTGTATATGTGGCGCCTGCTACTGGCGGCCAGTCCAGGGAGGACCCTGGCGAGAGGAGAATGACTGATTAACTGACTGGTAAAAGCCAGGTACTTAAAAGCCTATATTATAAATTAATACATATCTCACAAGACTGCATTTTTTTTGCAACAGCAAAACATTTCAAGTCAAGTGAAGTCAAGTGGTTTTTATTGTCAGTTCAACCATATACTGCAGTGTGCAGTACACAGTGAAAGGAAACAACATTCCTCCAGGTGCACATGTGCAGTAGCATGTGCAATGACACAAGATGATTTACAATAAATATGTGAGACAATACAATAAATACACAAGACAATTTGCAATATACGAAACAATAAATAAATATAAATATAAGTATAAACATATTTTTTCTATCACCTGCTCAGCCTATACAGCTTGACTCTAAAAGAGTCCCTCTCGAAGGTCCTTTTCCAGATTAGTTTCCATAATTTTGCAAATGGCAATTTCATCTCAGCATAATCTCTAATTTTGAGCCGCTGTTTAGCAAAGTTACTCAACCACCTACAGGATACGAAAAGCCTGATAAATGCAATAGTACGGTCATGAATTCACATTGAAGTCAATGTTTAGGTTTGCTGTATCATTAGTACGAGATCAATAGTGCATATGAACTGATGCTGACTGAATGTTTGAATGCAATCAAAAATGTAAAGGCAAATGATAAGAAGTAGTAATATTTGTCAATTTAATTATCTAGGACTGGACTTTAATTTTTTTTTTTTTTAATTAGGTGAGTTTGGGGTCGAACGATCCTGGCCTGAAGGAGTCCATCAGCATGGTTGTATCATTAAATTAAAATCATCACTGTAAGGCAAAAACTGAGTTCAAATGAAAGTCACGTATAAAATGAAATAAATGAAAGTCAGGCACTCAGTTCCACAGGAATTACACTACATACAGACATAAGAAATATTTTATCCTCAAACCAGTTTGTGATTTTTAAATTTGCCCTTAAAATGCTATATATTCTGTTGTGTTTATAGTATATAATATAAATATATAAAGATTGACTGCCTATAGAAATGAACACAGCCATAAACATAATTATACTGAATAAAAATATTAAACTTGTTAGTTTGTTTTAGTTAATTGAGTCAAACAGTAAGTATCTGCCATATGAATAATGATAGTGTCTCTCTTACTTGAAATATATGTTGTTCTCCTTCGTAGGGCTGGGGATTCTCAACATAATGAAATAAAAATATTATTAAAAGCCATGATATAAATCTTCAGGGAAGCTAATGTGAGCTGGCTGAGTCATGCAATTTGACACTTGACTAAGAGTTAATAAGTGCATGTAAGGTTTTTGTTTGGTTTTCATGCCATTCTTTATTTAGTAGACGTCTTTCTAGTTCATCGGAAAACGCTAGTAAGATTTACAGAGGAAATACCAGGCAAAATACAATAGGCTGCTTTGTCCATGCTTAATAATCTCTGTTTATTGGAAAATAAATCAACAGCCTCTGCAAAGTCTTTTATTGTGCATCTACCACAGCAATTTCTCCATTATTCCATATTTCATTCATTAATATTGAGTCACTTGAGCCGTAGTAGGAACCAGAATCCCAGATCATTTCCTTCAGGATATGAGGATGTAATCCTTTAGCATTTCAGACATGCCAGTTATAGAATGGAGCAGTGTTTTTGCTCACAGCCTTCCTGTGAGTCTTTCTGTCACTCATTTGGGAGATATGATGAAGCCAGGAGGGCTGGATATTACCCGAGAGCCCATTTAAATGACACGGACCAGGGGACAGCACTGTGTGGCTTCAACTACGCTGTGTCTCATTGCATGTGTCGGAGAAACCGGGATTCTTTCAATTAAATAATTTCCCTGTACTTCTTTTGAGCTATTTAATATAATTATTGATAGGACCTGAGATTAAATTGCTCTCTTAGTAAAAGCTTTCCTTGAGTCGTCTTCTTCTGCATATTAAACAGAATGCATTGGACGTCTTATCATACGTATTTAGCATCCAACTATAATTACATGTGTATGAAGGAATATTGCTTTTTTGTTCTTTACTACATATTGGGCTTTCTGAGCGTGACAGTAATTTCCTCCCAGTGTTCCATTATGAGCCGATGTCGATGTTTGTGTGTGGTCAAGATCATACTCCAGCTCTCGCTCTCTCATATTCTTTATTTTTCTCTGTGCGTTTGTCTCAGTCTGACTCAGTCCATTCTGAATAGATCCAGGTTACAGACTAGATGCTGGCAGCTTCTCCCTGTAAGTGAGAATTGTCTTTAGTCTGTCATTTAAGGTGCTCATCAGTAATTGATCCAGGGTACCCCGTAGCCTGCTGAGCCCAGATCTGAACACAGGATCTGCATCACAGAGGACGCAGTGTCACTATCCTTTACACACAAGGCCAAATACTATCTGCAGGTAAAATGTGCCTCTATGACACATAGCAGTTATAGTGTGTGTGTATTTGTGATGGATTTCACTCAAAAAACACAAGAAATGCATATACAGGAGCAGATAGTAGGATTAAACAGTTAGGTTTATTTTTGGTCATGGTGCTGGTCAAGTACTTATAAGGTTGTGTTTAGCTTCAAAAGTCCCCCAGTTCAACAATTCAAGGTGTTGGAGTAAAATAATCAGACTGATGGAATGGAACACCAAAATGTGTTTATATCAAATGATGGTGATTGAAAAGGCTAAAGCTTTCTGTTTTGTTCTAAAAGGTTTCTCATCAATCCTAAAACCTGGGAAGAAAAATTATAGACAAAGTGGCTGTAAATGGCAGCCGTTCAATTTTAAATGTTTGAGTTCTAATGCAAATGTCAGCTTTAGCGTGGAAGTTGAAGTTGTGAGAGTGGAAAGGGAAAAAACTTTTACATTAGGTTTTATCTGCTATTTTACTTTGATTTATTTTTAAATAATTAAGCATGGGGTTTATGTTTAGGGTTGGGGTTATGGTTAGGGTTAAGGTTGATATTAGGATTGGGGGTTAGAGTTAGGATGTTCAACAAAGTTTAATAAAATTGTTTACTAATTGTTTGAATATTTGTATATACATTGCTGGGCATTTGTTTTGTTAAAATGAAACAAATTGTCCGTATATGCTCTGTGGGCAGACTATCCAAATATCGTTATCACCCAGACAAATATTTTACCTAGATGCACTATAGTGATCTGAACAGGGGAATGAGGTGTCTTGTGACTTATTGTCACCAGAAAGGTTAAAGCTGGAGTTTGGATAGATAGAATTCCTGTTTTATCCCCACGGGGTCGGTTTTTGGACAGTTTTTAGTCAGTTGAATGTCAGTGTGATAGTGGCTGTTTGTTCTGTTGGTGTTTCAGCTCATTGCATTTAATTAAATAAATAATTCTTAACTTATATATATATTTCATTCTACATAATCTAAAGCTGTTAATGTGTATTTACAATAATTGTGAAAGAAACCACAAGTGACCCTAATTGAAAGTAAAGTAACATAAATGAACCATAAATGTTGAGTCCACGGAGACTGAAGACATTTATTTAGTATTTGTGGAAGAAGTCCCCAGTGTCAAAGCTGTGTAATGGTCAATAACCTTTCTGCCTTAGGCAAGTGACTTTCTCTGTAATGTGATAAATTGTGTCGTTTTTTTTTCCTTTTAAATTTAAGAGAAAAGAAAAAGGCTATTGGGGGAAAACTGTCTATTGCTGAGTGATACATAAAAAATTAATTTGTCTTGGGACATTCTATATCATTACATGTAACAATAAACAGATAAAAAGCTTAATGTGTGGTTGATTAAAACTTAAACATTATCACCAAAAGCAAATTGCTATGGTATAAGAGTGTAAAATATTTTTACTGTTTTAAAACATATTATGTGCTGTTATTGGAAAATCTACTTCAGGTAATATTGAATCACACCAGTGTTGATTATTTATAAGCAGGATAAGCCTACAATAATATGTATTAAGTAATATTGTAATTATATCAATTAACCAATTAATATTTTGTTATTATTGATTGATGAATATTCTGTTAGCCAGTAATCTAGAAAAGAAACAGGTGTGCTTTTGACTGAGAAGGACTTACTGTCACTCAGACAGAGCAGGTGATAGGGATTATAATCTTGTGTCATTCACAATTCACGTCTTGAGATTAGGGAACCGGTCTTGTAACCAGAAGGTTGTTAATTTAATCCCCTGTACTGACAAGACATGACTAAATTGCTCTTGCGCAAGGCACCTAACCCCACCAACTGCTCCCTGTGTGCCATAGATACGTTCTGGGCACGTGTGCTTACAGGATGTGCGTTTAATACTGCGCATGTTTCACTGCACAGATTAGTTTAATATGAAGGTCTAATTCCTTGGTGTGCAACCCAATATTTCAATCACTTTACTGTCCATTAATCAATCATTTATGAATCCATATATCAGTGTGCTGTTTTGGACTATTCTTCCTATAGTAATCTTTGTCTTGTATGATATGTGCATTACATCTGTCCTTTACATCTACTTTCTGCATTTTAGATCTGTGAGCAGCCATGACGAAGTCATATGAATTCAATTGGCAGAAGCATGTCCCTGACTTCCTGCAGGAAGGTGCTGTTTTCGACAGATTCGATGAGGTAAGTCAGCGAGTTCCTTTCTGTCGTCTCTTGCTGTCAGGACGCTAACAGCATTTCTCTCATTTTCGACAATACAGCAAAATGATTCCCACATCAGGTCAGAAATGAATGGTTAATCCTGCATGTAAAAGAGACGATTTAGTTTGGATGCCTGATTACTGCTTTTATTGAGCATAAGAGAAAATCACACCAGACTTTGTCAATTCTTGTTATTACATAGCATTTCCTAGTTACTGCATGGCTCATTTGCACTCTGGGGCATTAAAAGCTTCAGTGGCTTCCAGACATGAGACATCTCCAGAGATAAGTGCCTCCCGTGTCCCCCTCCCATGGCCTTTCTTCATTTCCCCAGCTAACTCAATCAGACCACTTAACTGGGCTGAAATGGGATTGGGCGTTGCTCAGTGCTACCCCAAGGACAAGAGTAACATAAATATCCAAAGACAGATACTCATCTTCAGAGAAGGAGATTCTAGCTCAGCCAGACAGAAGCTTAATATGAGTGAATTTCTTATTTAGACTCATTTTTTTGCTTCAAGAAGTAAAAATTACTTTTTTTGAGTTTATTTGAGTCCGCATGGTATCGAGCAGATCATGGTGTGTCACCACAGAAGCACATCTAGCATTAAAACTGTCATTAACCCTGTGCAGAAATCAGACACAAACACACACACATGCACATACACGTACACACACCCTGCCAGGTCTTGCACTCTAGCAGTTTATCCTCCCATCCTCTTGTACACACATATCAGACACCGATCATTTCCAGGTGGATAATTACATGCTGAGTTAAATAGCACCTTGAGCAGGCTGACACAAACTGGAGTCTGCTCGACTGGATGGCAACAACACTGCACAGAGCCCTGTCCGATATCTCAAAATAAATGAAATCTCTGAAATGTAGAACAATAATAAAAGCCACATCCCATTAACAGAATTGCCCTGCAGGGTATGAGTCTCTTGATTAACACCGCAGATGCCTAGCCCAGGAATGAGGATGTAAATAAGACCAAGATCTTGTAGAGAGCAGTTACTGTTCATCCTGTTCCCACAGGGCAGCAGACGGTGAAGCTGTGGAGCCGGCCACCATCTTGGCTCCGGCTGCTGCCTTAAAGGGCATTCGCAGCGTGGTCATTATCCTTGTTCATTGGTTTGTCCACCCACTGTAATGACACTCAAGTTTATTAGCACGTAGGTCATTCAAATATTTTCAAGTGATCATTGTGTCTTATACACAGTGCCATTATTTTCAGCAAGGGAAATGAGTTCACCTAGACAAATGACACAGTAAAGAGTGGGGTGGCCTAGTGTCCTAGAGCAGTGAGGATTAGCAGGAGCAGGATTACAGTGTGTGTAAAGTGACTCAGTATTGAAGGAAGAACATGTAAACAGGGCATCTGGATTCATTTTCTCCACAGACGGCTCCTGACAGCTCATGTAATTTGCTTTCATCTGGAGGAGTATTGCGGAGCATGGGTGATGGGGCTATCCACTTTTTTTCTCTGGCAGGACAAAGTATCACAGAATCCTCTTCCTTTTTCCTGTTCTTTCTCTTTTGCAGTGGGAATTAAACACTCACATACATAATCTCCACAAGCTATCCTTACTCAACACTGCTGTGAGGTATTGCTAAAATTGTTCTCTCGATCAGATCCATCACGCTGTCGTCTCCCTCTGGGGAATCCCAAGCAGAAATGACAGCATGAGGTGTTTATAGTAATCTCTCTCAGCTCATTTAGGCTCTGTCTATCTGTGCATTCCCCAAAGCCATCTTCTTTGTACAGCTTTATCACTGAAGTTTGTGAAAAACTTTTTTTTACTAAGCTGGTAAAACTAACTTCAGCCCAGTCTCTCTCTCTCTCTCTCTCTCTCTCTCTCTCTCACTCTCCCTCTCTCGCTTTGGTTTGTCAATGTAAAATTTAAATGCATTATGAACAGTATGGTTATTTCTGTAATCTTTGTGACACTTAAAGTATGAGAAAAATATTCATGAAATCACAAGTTGTCACAATTATTGGCACTATTAGAAATTCTTATGGACAAGCTGTAACTGAGAATTTATATTTTATTAATATAGTTCATAAATGTGTTTAGAAACTCACAGGGGTATAAATAAAATGAGGCACAGAGGCCACATGTCCTTCATCTTTGTGACCATCAGAGAATACAAAGTAAATGGCCATATCCACTATTAGAGCAATAATAAAGAAGTGTAAAACAGCCACAGCTGTAATGATCCTGCCTTGAAGAGAACATATCTGTATTTTGTCCACACATACAGTGAGTGGATACAGTGGCAAAAATTTCTCAATGGATCACAGTTGGAAATTTATGGAAGGCTGTAACGTTTTAGGGTTGCCAAATCTGCTAAATTAATAAATCACTTAAAATGCATGTCAGAAGATAACCTTTTTTCTATCACACAGATAAAAGCACCTCCTTTTTACTAAGGCTTTACTAGAACCTGCTGGACTGGACTGCATGGTCAGATAATTAATCAAATCTAATATAAAATGGTTTAATAATCACAGAATCAGGCTTTTGGACATGGATATCCCAGTCCACATAAAGCTCACTGGGCTGAGCTAGAGCAGAAAGTCTATAAGAACTGATCTTGGACCTTGAAAGATCTGGAGCGAATGTGTTTTGGGGTGTGGCTCAGACTTTATGATTTATTCTCCAGTCTCATCAGGGGGTATAGCAGTACCACATGAAGGGGTGTACAACATCATTTACAGTGGTGCCAGTAATTCTGGAGACGACTGTACATGTTCCATCTGGGGAATCCTAAATTCATGTGCAGTGAGATGTTGTAAAATTATGTTCTTTGATAATGAAATTAATTTGCTATTGAATGGCTAAACCTTACAGTCTAGTCGTTAATAAATAAAGCAGGTCGATTTATAATTAAAAAAAATAACGTCATCTCATTTAAACAAAGTGACCAATCAGAATAAGGACCTTAAGCAAAGAATCTGCAGATGAAGTGTGGAACTTAATGCTTTATTAAAAAAATAAAGAGGGTGGGGGGGTGCTTTAAAAAGGATAGGGAAAAGATTTTTAGTGTTTGAGCTCAAAACTACTTGGGAAAAAGTTTGAATCCACTGCATGTGTAACACAACTTTTAAATAGGAATACATTCATCAACTCATCAAAAGTGAAATCAAATATGACCCACTTCTGCAGCTCCACCACCAACTGTTCTCATGGCACTGGGATAAGCATCTACTGTACCTATACTGCCTGTTCATAGACCAAGTACTGAACACCACCTACTCAGAGTAGACAGTAGAGCACTGTGGGTAGTAACAGGCAACTTGACTGGTAACTAACATCATTAGAGTACATCAATAAAGCATAACTGGTGTTTACTGGTGTTTACTCCCACTGGGTCGACATAACCCTGGCTTCTGTTCAGTGCTGCAGATGACATGGCCCTGGTCTTACAATCCTGCAGGTGCTCTACCAGAGATGTCTTCCTCTGTGGAAATCAATCCACAGCCATAACAGAGTCCCTAAAGTGTTATGTTTTGAGGACCACTTCACATGCAATGAACAAGGAGGGTCCCACTCTCTGGGGGCACTTAGTGATCTGAACCCTTATCACACATCAGTGCTCTGTTGCCATGCCACCTAATGTAATCCTATGCTTCCTCCCTGGTACAAATAGCATTAAGATTTCAAGGTGACCCTGATGTTCTACCAGAAATTAACAAATAACATGAGGAGCAGTTTGGCTGAAGGACCGTAATTCATTATGTTGTGCGGATTGTGTTTAAGGGGCACTTCAGCTATAAAGCAGGGTTAGCTATATCCACTAAAGTGAGTTTCCCAAACTATTTATAACAAGGATCCTCTTTTTAGTGTAAAGCAAAACAGAACATGCTCTTATACACTGCTGTCCTTGTGAATTTGACCATTTCATTTAGAAAAATAAACAAACAATGATTTTTCTTATTAGACACGTATACAATCACAGTAAATACAAATACGAATATACTAATCTGACTTAAACACTAAGCTGTTGTGTTTTTCCCTCTAAATTTCTTTAGTCTATATGTTTTGGCTGTGTTTCGGATTTCATAATGTTATAAATGGCAGCCTTAACTGCTATTATTAAAAATAATGCATAGCAATCATTTGAGCCATATGCAGTATGTACTAGCTATAATCAGTTTGGCCTCATTGTATATACTACTGGCCATATTGTGTTTTAAAGCATGGATTGTTTTAAAGCATGGATACATTTATACAATAAGGGAGTTTTCCTTTTCTTTTTTTTACTAGCTAACCTACTAGCTAACTCTTAACACTTAACATGACAGCTAGCGAGTGGATTTGTCAGGCAAACACAGGTGTCCTCCCAGACACGTAGCCAGCAACCGCTGCTTATGTCACATGCTGCTTACACACTTACACACATACAACATGTCCTCTTCTGCATACATGGCCTCACAGACACAGTCATACCTTAGTAGTTCAAACAACGTAAATAACATGTTTCAGTCTAGTTTTTACTAGTCAAATGGGTCAGGTTTTGTGTTTTTGTATCAAGCACTAAAAAGTCATTACGCTTGTTAATAAAGTGTCAATAAAGTCCTTTATTGGAAAAGTCACAAACTAAAGCAAACTAAACAAAATGTATAACAACTTTATTAGTACTTGATGTTGTTTTTCAGGACCTCAGGGTGATCGAACAGAACTGGCATTGAATTACATATCCTATTTATAATACTAAAGAACATATAAACAACCTATATTTGTTTGTTCTGCCTCTTACTTTTGTTTATCATGAGCCATAAATACGATGACGTTCTTATGATTGTTGGGAGGCATGATGCATGAACATAAACAGTTGAGCTGTAATAAGTTTCAACATACCAAACCTGTGTTTCAGTATTGTGCTTAAATACTGGTGTGTATGCGTCATATAAAATGCAATATAGCTGAGTGGACTATCAGGTATTAAAAATAACTCTTCTGTTCCATAGGATCCTTTTGTCTTTGAATCCAGCTGCCTTTTCAAAATTGACGAATTTGGATTCTTTCTCACGTGGAAAAGTGATGGCAAGGTAAAGGACTTTTTTATTTGTAAGAAAGCTTGTCTTTGTTTTGACTTCTCACATGCAAACCTTCAGGCCGTCTGGCCTTCTAACAGTTATTAAAGGATAATGGATATGAACCATATGTCATCTGGATCTGCTTAACTGCGCATGTTGTTTAGAAATACCATACTGTAACTCTAAGAGCACAATATATGGACAATTACTGCACAGCTGGCAGAACTATTACAGTCTGAGCTGTAATCTATGTTAATATGTAACAGGATGAAACTCCTCACAAGTCCAGTTTGTCCCTCGTTGTATGCTGACGTGTGCCTTCTCTTCATTTGTCTTTTCTTTTTTTTTTTTCTTTTTGCAGGAGGGCCAAGTCCTAGAATGTTCCCTTATAAACAGTGTCCGCACTGGAGCAGTGCCAAAGGTGAATCTTAAAAGAAGTCTTTTCATTATGGACCTGCCCTGAAGAGCTCATCTCAGCAACGGAAAATGGTTTCAGAAGCCATACAGGATAGAAAATGTTTCTCTAAAAGAAAAGATCTTAGAAAAAGAGTTGTCTTTTAAACTGATGAGAACCCTGAAGGGAGCTGAAAGAGCTTTCACCTGTTGCTTGGAGAGAAAGCATTAATACTTTAATGCACTGATATTGTGGCAGCAGAGCAGAGATGCAGCTTTGTCACGTCCTGGCCATCAACTGGAATTATGTGTACCTTTTAATCCTTTTCTAAGAATCATAACAATAATGGTTTGATTTTTTTTTCCCCCGCAGACAGAAGACAGGACCCTGTTTATAAGAAAAGGGAATTGGGTCTGGTTTTGTTTGTTTTGGCACTCCCAGCTAATGTTATAACCCATCAACGAGCCTATGATCTCCTCTGAGCTGCAAATATTGACCTATCCCAGGCATTGGCCCTTACTGCTCCTCTCTAGTATTTGACCTTTTTTTAAAGGACTTGATTAGTGGAAAGTCCCGCTCTGCAAAAGAGAAGTAAAATCAGATGCATATGTACCCTAGAAACCAATAAACAGTGTTTGTGTGTGTCAACGCAAGTGTGTGCGTGTACGTGGGCGTGTTGACTTGTAAATATAGACCAGAACATGGCATATGTCAGGCTTGCAGAGAGGGAAGTGTTCTGTTTTACTATCATCTCTCCATCGTTTGGTGACATGTTGCGTGTCTGCCTGCAGCAGCTCATAAACGGCAGAACAAAGGCAGATCAGGAGCCATTGTCTGTCATTGGACATGACTTCACTGTGCAGAACATCCCCATTGTAGTCCTAAGTAGATTACACATTTATGAAACTCTATTGTTTTGCTACTTCATTAACTAGCATTACAGAATTACAGGGTTGAGCATGCGAGTATTTGACTCACAGTCGTAGACGTTCAGCCGTTATTTTGTTAACGGTTTTGTTCTCCGAGTTTCTGAGCATGTCATTAAATGAATTTGATGCAAATACGTTATCGTTATTTTAGCCAAAAACACTGTGGGAGCACAGTGACTCCGGTTACACAACACTATTAATTCAACAAACTTTAAAGCGTCACAGCAGATTTGATCTGTTGACTCAGTACACAGACCCAACACTTGGTTTTATGTGCTTTTAAAATGACATTTTGAAGTATGTGCTGATGTTTAACTAATAGTTCCCCTATTCTGATATTATTGGTTTATGAACAACAACGATCATGGTCATGATCATGGTTAAAACTATAAGGGTTATTTTTTAACATGATAATTAAAATGGACTAATTTATATTGCATGCTTTTTTTTATTTAAATGAACAAAATATTGCATTACTCCACATCTGTAATAGAAATGGTCTTCATTTTATATACAGTATATAACAGAAGCTAATGTTAAATTTACATTACATTTAGATTTACATTCTTGCTGTATTATTAACTCACTCATTCACTCATTTGGAGTACAAATGAAAAAAAAAATATATATATATATATATATATGCACCAATGAGCAGTATATTCATGATAGATTGTGTAGGTCTTAACAATTAAGTGTAGCTTAATCTGTTCACAGAAATACACTTCACTGTCATAAATCAGTAGGAACATCCGTAACACACTACTCATGTTCCGTTATTAATCATTATCATTATCAATCCAAACTCCTCAGTGTTTATTCAATAAAAACATCCCTAAATCTTTGCCTAAGTAATAACCGGTGGCAAGTTATTAGCGAGATAAACGCAGGATAAAGGTAATATGGTCAGACACAATAAAGATGGAGCGCTCCTGTGGGGTGAGTTTTATTGAGGTCATAATGAGTCCATTTCACACTTTTATTTTAGGAGAGGTGTGCAATAATCTAAGAGCACAGTCATGAGAGTGTGTCCCCATCTGTGGCTAGAGAATGCTCACAGCACTGTTCTGAACCCGGGTTTGTGTGTGTTCTGTGCCGCTCAGGACCCGAAGATTGCCGCATCTCTGGAGGCAGCGGGGAGGAGCGAGGCCGATCTGGAAGGCTGCGTCATCTGTGTGTGCAGTGGCCCTGACCTGGTCAACCTCAGCTTCATGTACTTGGTGGCTGACAGTGCTGACACTGCCAAGGTAACCGTTATCACAGGGTATCACTATAGAAATCTGAGCTTCAACTAGAACAGTGTGTAAACACAGATTGATACAAGACGGCATGTTAGACCAAGCAATAAAGCAACAAAAATTTTATCAATTTGCTACATTTCTTATTTAGCCGTAAATGGTTTGTCCAATTATAATAATTAAAATAGCCAATATACAGACAAGTGCAAATATTTTGTATAACAATAGAGCAAAATTATTAAATTTATTTTATACGTTCCTTCTTTTATCAATAACGAAACTGGTCAAAACATTTGCATCGTATTGCCTGTGTAATATATTCTCCTTTTCAATCTGCACCAACCTCTTTTATACTGTCTGTGGTATCTGTAACAATGCTGCCAGATGTTAAATCACATCTGGAAACTGTGACCACATCAGAACTCTGAGATCTAACTGTTTTGATCATTGAATTTTTTTTCTACACTGTGTCAAATAAAGCTAACCCACAGTGCATGCTGATAGACATTAATGGTGGATGCTAACGGGGATTCCCTTTAGGGCAAACTTCAAACAGGAGATGGAGGTCATGTGACAGGAAGTAAAAATCTACATTTTATTTAAATAGAAAAACTAGTCTCAAATCTGTGGTTTTACCCTGTCTTTCTTGGGTGAACATAACCTGAATATGGTATGTACAATACTAGTAAATATAATTTTACGACATGTGTCGTGAGTACTATATGAGCCAAACAATGGAAATATTAAAGCACTGGTTCATAATAAAGAAAAGTTGTACTAAAATGGATCCTTTTTAACACAAACAGCATTTTAAGATGACTGACAAAGACTGTACAGATAATCAATTCCTGAATCAGATTAGACCCTGGAGAAGCCCTTTCCACACACACACACACACACACACACACACACACACACACACACACACACAACTGAAAATCATAACCATTCTTTGTGCTGTTTATAGTGGTATTGTGTTCCATCTGCAGGGTTTGTGTGTGTGTGTGTGTGTGTGTGTGTGTGTGTGTGTGTGAGAGAGAGAGAGAGAGAGAGAAAGAGAGAGAGAGAAAGAGA
>JAOVVF010000034.1:421582-431695 GCA_028565595.1 Duopalatinus emarginatus | reverse complement strand
AGACTCCTAACACTATGTTGGCCTACCTGTAATACTTATAACCTTGTAAGTCGCTCTGGATAAGAGCGTCTGCCAAATGCTGTAAATGTAAATGTATGGTGGTGATTGTATGTTTAGTAAATCACTGATTGGCAGTGAACACACTTGGAGCAATGGGCAACCCTACCTATGGTGCCTGGGGAGCATTTGGGGCTGAGGTGCCTTTCTCATGGGCACTTTATCACTTAACCACAAGCCTACTGCTGGCCCCTTTTCTTGGCTCTATTTTTCCTTTTGTTTTGTTGCTCATCTATGCCTGTTTGTAAGCATTCCACGTTCCTTGCATTTATTATTTATTACACACAAAAAGATGCCCAACATATTATGTTCTTTAGCAAATGTTCTTTCTGTTTTTTTTTCAAAGACAAAGCAAAGAAATGAAGGCTAATCAGGCCAAGACCTCCATGGAAAACAGTAAAGCCATCAGCCAGGACAAAAGTATTAAAAACAAGGCTGAGAGGGAAAGGTACATGCTAACTGCAACGTGTTATCACAATTCATACTGGTATTTGTCTCTGTAATGGGTCATGTGTTATCTGAATCTGTATGTATTTATTTTATAGGAGGGTGCGTGAACTGAACAGCAGTAACACGAAAAAGTTCCTCGAGGAACGAAAACGGGTCGGTTGGCTGTTTTGAGCCTTAATTATATAAATAGTATTTTATAAAGAAACACATTGATAAAAAGTAGATTTAATCACACGTAAAATGTCAAACTGATAATAGCAGAAATAAATGATAATAAACAGATTTATAAAAGAAAAGATAATTTAGATATTAGAAATCATACAAATTTGAGAGCTCAAATGTACTGAATTTTACAATGAGGCGTGTCTTTGACTCCACAGTTGGCTATGAAGCACTCAAAAGAAATGGAGCAGTTGCAGAAATCGCAGCGTGAACAGCTGGAGAAACTCGAGAAATTCAACGAGCAGGTATGAGCCCTTTGTTCATAACTTCTTTGGTAATAAAGTAAACACCGTCATCATTTCATTTGTTTTGCTTTCTGTTTTTTGTTCCATTACACACACATTATACCGCCATCCATTTACATACAACTTCCTTTTTTTCACACAGCTTTTGAAATCACATCATGCAAACTCTCAGAGTCAAGGTAGGCTCACACATTCCTCCATTCTCCTAAAAACAGCATGTGCTTCTCTGTTATTCAATCCAACCTGTTGTTCAATCCAATCATTTTCTGATTTGTTATTTGTCCAAATCATTCCTTTACTATTAAAAGGAGGGTATTTACTCAATGTATGTGATTGTGTTAAGTAGAAGTGCTATAGTAAATAGTAGACAGTATAATTACATTTACATTAACAGCATTTAGCAGACGCCCTTATCCAGAGTGTCCTTATCCTTATCCTTATCCACTTACAAAAGTGCTTAGTCGATTCGTTGGAGTATCCGAAGCTAGTGAAGGTAGATCAGGATTCAAGAACTCAACCCGGAATACTACTAGAAAAGAGCCATGTAGTATCAATTGTAAAACTTACCAAAGTCCAAACTTTCTACAAATCTACAGTAGATGCTTTTATAATATCTGCTATTAGACCTGGGGAACCCATCCTCTAGCTGATTCCTTGGACCAGATTTAGTCCTGATACCTCATTCAGACTACATACGTCTGTAATCCTGTTTACACATAATGTAGATATGGTGTTCTTTGTTCTGTTGTGAGAAACAGGATTTGGGTTCTTAATAGTGAAAGATGTTGTGTTTTTTAAACTTCATAGTTATATGGACACATAAAAGAGAATAAAGACCTCCTATTTTCCTGTAAACTACCAATGTATTCCCATTTACTCATTCCACACCTTGTGACAAAATTCTGCACCCATCACCTCCACTCAGCTCCATCCCTCCTGAAATAAAAGGCCACCTAGCGCAAAAACCTATCCCAAACTCCAGCTAGATAGGAGTGGTTTAGCACTCACCAAACTTTCATTGCTGGGAATGTGCCAATCTTTGAATGTTTTAGGCTCCTTATACCCTGTTTCTGTGCAAGGAATAAAACATGATGGAACATGCTGTTATAAGCAAAGGTGGATTATTATAGTGCAGGTTGAAATAGATTTTTTTTTTTAATCAAAGCATGTTCAAAATTGTTTTATATTAGGCCTACTAATTCCCTTATTGTATTATAAGTTTCCTTAAAAGGGGCCAGTTAAGAAAACAGCATATTAACATTACAGATCTGGAATTGCACCTATTTACTATGCTTATATTTAATTTAATAAGACACAATGGCTATTTAAAGTTGTGTGCCCATGTGATCCTTTCAGGCCAAGGACATGCAGCAGATGGTGAAGCTGGAGGCGGAGATGGACCGCAGACCAGCCACAGTGGTTTAGCCGCTCCAGCCGTCAACTGAGTAACAGAGAGAGACTCCTTCTCTACACCACCTTCCTCAACTCCTTAATTCTGTAAATTCCATAAACTCTGAACACCTCTTCTTCTTCTGCTCCTCATTGTCCTCAACTGCGCTCAGCCACCTGTGACCATGTGCGGATCCGTAGGAACTCCATTAAGCATGGAACAAAAATATGGCTCCATCTCTAATAAACTGTCCACTTTTGCTCCCTTTTGCTCAGCTCCTGCCCCTAACTGATCCTTGTCTAGCCAGCTCCAAAACATCGACCTCTGTCTGCAGTCCGTCCTCACTGTTGAGGTGCTCCTTTTGCTAGTTCTTCTGTTTGTACTAGGCCGATGCCGATGTGGGTGCACACACAGCAGCGTTTTCTGCCATTGCCAGTGCTCACAGTATGACGCAGAGCCCATTCCTGTCACGGTGGCTCAAGATGGACAAAACTCAAAGTGTTCTTTACAAGCCTTTTAACTTATGTCTCAGTGGTACTAGATTATAGTAGCAACACCAGGCATATAAAGGCATTACCTGAAAGATTTTAGTTGTGTTCTTCGGCAGCACAAATTTGTGTGAACAGATTGAGAAAAAAATATCCTGAGCACTTTATCTGTGATAGGCAGTCAAAGAAATTTGTAGCAGTGCACTTGGTTATACCTGTGCTAAGAATTCAGTTGAATGTCCAAACACTGTATTGAGGATAAAAAGGTATGATTTGAATGAAACCAAACAAAGCAGAAAACGTAGTCGTTCTTACACTTGTTTTCTTATGAAATGCTTTGCTTTGTTTTTAAGACTTAATTCTATTTCGTTTAATTTGTTATCAGGTAAAGATTGTTTATTATAGCAATCATTTAGCAATGTTTGTTCTGAAATACCACTGACTTGTTTTGTGTTTAAAGATATATTTTGACACTACTGTACCTGTTACACTGTTTGTTTGTTCACACATTTACATGTAATGAAAGTTATGGTGTTGACATTCCATGATATACCCTAATACCCACGTGAATCGGGTTATTGGGGGCAAAAGGTTTCCATGCACTACAGGAAATTGGTTTGGGAGTCATTAATTTGCTCACAGCACTAAAAACTCTAAAATGTATTTAACAACGATCACTGAATTCTAATTCTATAAAGATTAAGTGGATTCAAGGAAGAGGTGCTAGTTAGCAACTTGAACTGTAATCTCCAGTCATATAAATTAGTTCCTCTTGTGTAAAAAGGCAGCTCCTGCTTTGGGTTCTGAAGCAGGCGACACATTAGTCATCACTTACCAAAAATGACAGCTGATTGCTTTCAGCAGTAGGATAGGCCACTGCAGTGAAATCCAATACCACTATGTTTTGCTCTTAAACAATTTCCTGTTAAAATCAGATTGTAATGAAGGAATATTGTATAAAATGGAACGAATGAATGTAGTTCATTTAACTGGATGATTTAACAGTACGCTTACACAAGGGCTCTGGGGTAGTGTGTACATGTTTGTTATGGGAATACAAACCTAAAAACAAAAAAAGTTATTTTGTTTTATATATTTTTTTCCAAACTTTAAAATCGAGACTGGTACCTATATTGTGCTTTCACTACATATCTGTTATGGAATAATAAGCAAAGTGCTTTGAAACTTAAATCCATTGCTTACAAAATGTGCCACGTGATGTCTGTTAGGATGTTTAAATTATTTTACAAATGGAAAATGCCAAAATAAGGGGTTATTTATATACAGATATATATATATATGACTAAATAGAGTGTGTAGTTTAAGAATATATTTCATGTTAGAGGCTTTTTGCACTAGTTGGCTGTTCTGCGACTTTAATGTAGATTTTTTGCTATACAGTTTGCAGAGAAAAAATATTTTGCAGAACAATATTGCTTTCAAATTTATCTGTTTGTATTGTTTGTTTGATTGTTTGTTTGTTTTTTAGCTATCTGCGGCTAGTCAATGGACCATTGTGTGGGTGTTTTTGTATTTATATTGTATTTGTCAAACTTCTAGCAATGGGAACTACTAAAAACACTGTTGTTATCCTGCTACTTTAATACTGTTTTATAGTATGTGTACCAATAAACTATACAGGTGTTAAATGCACCCCGGTTTGTGACTGAACTCATTCTGGTGGACTCATCTTTTAGACGACTTGTATAGTGTGAAAGTTAATGTATTGCTTTGCTTAATTAGCTTATGAATTTAACAGATGGGTTATGCATGAGCTGAATATGTTAAATCCCCATCTATTTTTCATTTCATATTATTTTCCATGTTCAATGTCTTATAGTTCATAAGCACCTTCAGATGCCAAATGTATTCAGGTTCTCTCTGAAGCCCTTATTGCTAATTACCGCATTAATGCCCTGGTTTACAAACTACAAAGTCCGCACATGGTGTTGGGGTCGCCGTGGCAACGGCTCATCGCCGCCGTTATAAAAAGGCGCGTGAAGATGCCGCGATCTGGAGGTGAGAACTTTTCATCCTCTGACCTGCCTCTCTTGGTTCAGGCTCCTCCATCCAGAAGCGCCATGCTGAAGCTCTCCGAGAAGTCGGACTTAAAAACCGACACCAAAATCCTTCTGGACGCCATCTCGAAGGACAAAATGCACCTGGCCCGATTCATCCTGGACGCTCTGGACGGTAAGATCGTGGACTCGAAGAGCGACGGCGAGCTCACGCCGCTCATCTCATCCGTGTTCCTATCTGACTCTTGCGCCAGGGCCAAGTTCATGAACCTGCTGCTGCAGAGAGGCGCTAACGTGAACCAGCAGGATGAGTGTGGGCGCACGGCGCTTAGTTACGCGTGTGAGAAAGGCTACCTGGACGCCGTGAAGATGCTGGTGAAGAACAACGCCGATCCGGAGATGGTGGACGCATGGGGAAACACCGCGCTCATGTACGCTGCCGTGGCTGGCCATTCGCTGGTCGTGGAGTTCCTGGTGAGGGCTTTCAAACGTCTGGGACTCCAAATCGACCGCCAAAACAAAGTAGGTAACTCAGCAGTGGAAGTGGCAAAGTACCTGGGCCACACCGAGTGTTTATCCGTGTTAACATGCAGCTCTAAAAAAGCGCACGAGCAGGACACTTTAGATGAAAGTTTCGCACTTTTGCGCACCAGCGAGGTCGAGGACACATCCACCGACATGGAGAAACCATCAGACACGCACCACAGCAAAATCTCGAACCGCAGGAAATACCCTAACTTATGGAGCAGAATGATGTCCATGGACTCTATCGAGGAGTTGGAGAGAGAAGGTGAATGTGAGAAAGATAGATGGCCACCATCTCCTCCACAAGGCTGTGCTTTCTCAAATGTGCTCACTCCGAAACCGCCTCAACGATCCCGCGTTTCACAAACGTTAAAGCAAGTAGCGGAAAGCTGTCTGAACAGCCATCTTCCACCATTATCCAGAGGGGCAGAACCTCACAGCCCGGCTTCACCCAGGACGCCCAAAATCCACGCGCACCCACCCGGCGCTCTGTCAGGTCCGCTCGGGATCTTGCTCACGCCTATTAGGAAAGCCAAGAGGTCCGACTCGGAAAAAGAGGACACCACTGCGCTGAGGTTTGATGATAGTTATTATCGGAAGCGGTGCAGTTTGCCCACCAGCACCCTCGGACCAACACCACTGCTAAAACCTGTGCGCAAAACCAAACCTAAAGGCATCGCTTCCGCACCGCATGTGGAAACTGCGGATTTTTCCGCCACCACATTTTCCGTACTGGGCAACAGGTTGCTAAGGCGCTTCACTTTGCCCGAGTTGAAAAAGGGCGGAAAAGAAGCAAGAGAAGTCGGCGGCGAGCATGGGGGAGGCTGTGACACGTCTGCACGTGGCATGCCGAGGTCCGAGACGTTCCCCCTGAGCACTAATCACCCTCAGGTCGGAAGTAAGCCGAGTATAGACAGCATCAGCGCAGTAAAGTGCGAGTTCGACTTTCAGCTCAAAGGCAACTTTTAACCGCGCTGCTGCGTTTGCAAGGGGTCACGTGACGCGGCAGGGGACGAATCATTGCGTGAAGCCGAGGATCTTCAATGTGGTCACGACCACGTTAGGCTTTATGCACGAGGAGGCATTTTAGAGACTGCTCTCATTATATTGTCTATAGACTTAGTGTAGACTAAATAGAAAAAAATATCCGTCTAGCACTGTTTTATTTCACTCCTATATAATGTATATGTCAAGTGATTAATACATGAATAAAACCCGATCATGTCTATAACGCTTCACTGCGCGTGACAGATCAATTTAACACTTTTGCGTGTTACCTGAATTGCTCTTTATTCCTTTGTGCTGCAGTGAAACGTGAAATTAGATTTCTCTTTTTCACTCCATTCTCGGTTTAATCCCAGAAGAGAATTCAAGAAGCCCATGGGACGTGTACGTGTGCATGACCGTGTGGACACTTTGTCAGCTTTGTCCTCTCACAGCTGAGTTCTCATATTTACAACCCTGAACACACACACACACACACAGGCGCAGGACAGCAGCTGCAGTGTAACCTCCTAGATGAAGGGAGGGAGGGGAGAGTAAGGGAAGAGGTGCAGTGATTTCCTCCAGCTCCCCAGCTGAGAACCCAGATATGGAAATAACAGCATTGCAGGGGGAGTAGTGGTGCGTCCTCACCTGGCCAACTTACCGGAACTTCCACCTCATATTTAATCTCTTCTTTGTGTATATATTTATAGTGTAGACTCTATTTGCAGCACTTTTTTATTTTATCTCCATCGGTGTAGTGCGGCGCGTATAGAAAACCCCTCATTAAGTGACTTCGTGCTCGCAGTGACCGGATGCTACCTCACTCAGGAGACACCCGGATTTTGCTGCATCCGCAATGATCTGACTGTTACTTCGGAAAGTCGTGCAGCGTGTCTGTGGTGCGTTTTTCACCCCAAATCTTCAGTTTTGCGCGTCTCAGAGACTCGACCACGCGTGCGTCAGGATGAAGTGGATGAGGTTCAGTACCGTGGACAGCGCCGGAGTTTTTCTCTGTCTGCTCTGTAAGTAGCGCTCTTTGTAACTGCGGCTGCGTCCCGAACCGCACACTTCTCCCTCGAACCGTGTGCATGTGGTGCATCACAGGGGTTTAATATAACCTTCCCCTATCTAGCACTGCGGTGCAAAATACGTACCAGAGTTAGTTTAGTGGTCATTAATTGGGGTTTAAGTCATTTTATCGGCCCTATTTGAGCTTTATCTCTAAGCTTGTCACTATCAGAAAAAGTACAGATATGATTTCTTCATAAGGTAGAATGTCCTCACAGAGGTAGTCCTGATGGTATACTGTACCTTAATGATGTTCCTCAAGCAATTATGTCCCTCAAACTAAAGGTACCTCTGATGGCATTACTCAAGTGATGCTGGTTTGTAGATCCAAAATCGCAGTTAGTGCTTATTCTGAGTGCCCTGTGTGAATTTACAAAAGAAAAAGAAAGTGCTTGCTGCTGGAGGATTTAGAAAACTGGTGTGTTGTTCAGAGCTCAGTAACATGAACATGCTGGCTGAACCGCAGGCGCGCTGTCGGGGGTCTCGGTTGTGGCAGAACAGGAAGTGGAGAACCTGTCCGGTCTGTCTCCAAACCCGGACAAAGACATTTTCGTGGTGCGTGAAAACGGGACGACGTGTTTGATGGCGGAGTTCGCGGTGAGATTCGTGATTCCCTACGACGTCCTCGCGCTTAACGGAATAGACGTAAGTTTCACTGTGATTTTCTCTCATTATATTTCATTAAACTAATAGAATAAATACACTGGATAAATAATAGGAGATTCTTTAAAGCACATGTTGGTGTGAGACGGCTTTCTGATGATGATAGTAATGCTGATGTGATGATGATGATGATGATGATGATGATGATGATGATGATGATGATGATGGTGATGATGTGATCATAATGATAATTCTAATAAACTGATTTAATAAATAATAGTATTTAAAAGCACATGGTGGGAGATGATGATGATGATGATGATGATGATGATGATGTGATCATAATGATAATTTTAATAAACTGATTGAATAAATAATAGTATTTAAAAGCACATGATGTAAGGTGGTTTCTGATGATGATGATGATGGTGGTGGTGGTGGTGATGATGATGATGATGATGATGATGATTTGGTTGGTCCGCAGTTGATCACGGAGCAGGCGTCTCTCTCTCTCCCCCGCGGTGCGCAGATCGCAGGCACGTGTGGAAGCAGTGAGGCGGAGCTGCACGTCTCCTGGAGCAATAACGCCTACACGTTCCGCCTGTACTTTAGCAAGGTGCACAAATCCGACCTTCCTGCCCCTTTCTCGCACAGGGTCCTTTCATTAATGTAGCCTGTAGACACTTAGTCAGGCGGTGTGGATCACATCTGGATATGCGCCCTGAGAGTTGCGCCCACAGTGTGCGCGTAAACGTGTAGGGAACTGGGCATGTTTTTATCCCCTGATGTGTGCTGTGATGAGTTAATGCATGACGAGTTTGCATTTGTGAGAATGAGACTCGTTTACACAATTTTATAAAGAGAAAAGGAACAAAAAACACGTTGGTTATTTAGGGGAGGGTTACGTGTGGGCGTTGTAATTATACAGTATTGTGTGTGTGTGTGTGTGTGTGTGTGTGTGTGTGTGTGTAGGAGAAACGCACCACGAGAAGAGATGGGAAAACCAAAGAGAGTGAAGTGTGGAAGATAAACAAGGTTAAGCTGGTTTATGACACCTCTGAGACAACGCACTTCATCAACGCGTACAACCGTGAGAACATGAACACGTCCACTGTGTCAACCTCTGTGTTATTACCTAGTGTAATAATAATACAATAGTGGCTTCAGATAATAATAAAACAATAATAAATAAAAAGTATACAATGTATTATTATTATTATTATTATTATTATTATTATTATTATTATTATTATTATTGCTGTTGTTTTTGTTCTTGTTATTATTATTATTATTATTTTATATATTTCTTTAGCCAGTAATCCTGCGACATCATGCGCAACTTTGCTGTGAGCACTTTCCAAAAGCCTTGTGGTCGCCGAATACGTTAATCAACCAACACCTTATATTAAATTTAACAAAACAATTAAAATGTACAGTGTTATATAATAATTATTTCATTTATTTATTTATCTATTTATTTATTTTTTATTTAATGCCCCACTCAGTTAAGATTGGGGCTGTTCTCATTGCAGTACACTGCGCCATTCCTCCGCATCTGTGCGTGATGTGTTGGTAATTCAGCACTCTTCATAAAAATCTGTTCCGCCAAGTCAGCAAATATGATCTGGAAAAAAGTCATTTTTAAATGTAATACTTTTATAGTAATTTAATAGTATTCGTTTTTTGAATTTTTGTTTTTATTTTCTTTCCTCAGTTTAACTGTATTTGTATATATGCACGGTTATAAAAGGGTAAAAATGACTAATTTCATCAGGTTTTATTTTTATGTATCTATTTCCTGGTTGATCTTTAACTTTTCTGGATCTATAGTGTAAATGTTCAGTATACATTTATATCACTTGTATATAGTCTTACATAGGTGTGTATAGTTTTATGTAGTAATACGTATATATGACCACTGAGGCAGTTACTCTCTGTAATAAAAATAAATAAATAAAGTATTCAATTTACTGGTGCAAACATGTCGATTACAAACTCATTTGGATACCTACACATTTTAAGAAAGGCATGTATATATCTCAATGACAGGATTTCATGGC
>JAOVVF010000034.1:400378-412561 GCA_028565595.1 Duopalatinus emarginatus | reverse complement strand
TATCGTTGCCATGGAGGCAATCCCCAGCCTCGTCTTGAGATCGCGGTGCGCGATTTCAAAATAAGAGCGGACAGCGCATTGAAAAAAAAAAAATCATAATTAAAAAAAAAAAAAACTTTTCAAAACAGCTCACGGGCCAAAAATAGATGCCCAATGAGCCTAAAAAGGCCCATTTAGGCCGCTAATTGAGTATGGGGGCTCTATTGTATGGAACCCCTGAAGTGGTAAAAAAAAAATATTTAGACATGTAAAACATGTCTCGATTTACTAATCCGTTCCCTTAATTTAGTTATCTGTTCCCTCGATTTACTAAACCATTCCCTTGATTTAACAAACTGTTTCCTTGATAGACTAAACCGTTTCCTTGATTTAATAAACCATTCCCATAATTTACTAAATCGAGAGAAGGATTTACATGTCAAATTTTTTTCTACCACTATACTTCAGAGGCTCTTAATACTGATGGTCTGCACTAAATAAATAAAAAAAAAGACAAGCCCTTATTATGTCTCTGGTTTATAAAGAATCATGTATAGCAGCTGAACAATAACACAAGGACAATAGCAGTCCTGTTCAGGCAGCAGTTGTTCAGAAGCAGCACGTCTGATTGAGCAGCACATCGGGTGTAAGAGCACGAACATGAGGGCCAGCTGTTGGGGCGGCTCCCATGTTCACTTCTTCTCCCTGCCTGCAGCCTTTCACTGTACTAAAAGGGAACCCTTTCATTGTACCATTTGTTTGTTGACGCCCCCACATTTTGTACAAACCCCGCTTCCCCTCACAAGGATTTAATGATCTACAGATGTAACGTATACGCCCGTAATTACATTCCCTGTATAGACAGTGGTCGTGAGGATGTATCTGTAGGCGAATTTATTGTCACGGACAGACTTTAATCATTAGCTTTGTAAGAAACAAAACCAGCCACTGCAAAAGATTAAAAAAAAACCCAAAAAAACAAAAAATATTCTCTGTTCTCTGGCTCAGACACGCATACAAACATATTACAATTTATCGCCCACCTGTGCAAAATCTACTGCTGTCACGAGTTTCATTTCAGCTTGGGTTTAATTGGTATCTGGGTGCTGTTTGAACATCCTACACAGTCACGCAGTTTGGCAACGTGCACTCTGTCTTGGCAGCACTAGCAAAATGAGTAGAAAACAGCTGGAATGAGCAGCACACCTCCAAATAGGAAGAAAAACTCAGTGAGCTTCCCTGTGGTCACGGTCATCAGATGTGAAATGGGCTTCCGTTTCTATCTAAATGCCACTTTTTTCCTATAAACCCAAAATGTAATGTAATAGCACCGTAAACCCTGAATGGAACCACAATAAGTGTAAAAAGCTCACTTCTTCCCCAGTGCCTGTGTACCATGGAACTGCCAATGCGGAGAACCTGGTGCATTTGATTCATCTCGCTGTAAAAAAGATTTAATCCTAGTGTATTGTTCACCTACTCTGAATGCTCATATCTCTTTCTCAGTAAGCGCTTCGTTAAAACAGCCTCTCTCACTCAGAGTGTGCAAGAGTACATATTAGCATTGCACTCGCAGAAACAACAGGCTTTTTCTCTACAGCTTTCCATTACCAAGTCAAACAGCACACGATGCATCGAAACAAAGAGAATTTAAAGTGAAAGCAGCTGAGCTTACACCTCCTCTATGACTAATGAAGAGTCTGCTAGTGGTCTCAGGACTTCACGTCGACGAGGGCACCCACCCTCCTGAAAGCATGCAATTAGATCCCAACACCGTGCCACATGTAGCTGATGTGCACTGCCAATGACTGTAATTATGAATACACTCCAAGTGGGCGTAAACACACAGGCTGTTTAAAACACAAACTCAGCAAAAGCAGACTTTGGAAAAATTGAGCTTATATGTGAAAATGTGCACTTTACTTTCACAAAGTAAGGGCTCTTCCGTGAGTATATTCACAACTAGAGGCAATTTAGCAATGCCAATTCACCTGCTAGTATGTTTTGGGGATGCAGAAGGAAACCAAAGAACAGAGGAAACTCACATGGTCATGGGGAGAACATGCACACAGATGTGAGAACTGAACCCTGGACCTGGATGACAACAACTCTATCTGATGCACTACTGTGCCAACCAACTTCTGTTAAGTAAAAGTGAAAGTGAACTACTCTTTTGATCTCCACATACACATTCACACTAGTGAGCACACAATAGGGCAATGAGCACACGTGCCCAGAGCGGTGGGCAGCCCATATATGCAGCGCCTGGGGAGCAGTTGGCAAAACAGTAGTATAATAAATAAAGTGAACTATTTGCCTTACTGTGTTTGCACACAGAAGGAATGTGACCTCCACATTTAACCCATCCGTGCAGTGAAAAACACACACACCAGTGAACACACTTGCCCGGAGCAGCCCCAAACCACGGCACCCAGGGAGCAGTTAGGGGAGTTGGGTGCCTTGCTCAAGGGCACCTCAGTCGTGTCTTGGGTGGGGATCGAACCCGCGACCTTCAGGTCACAAGACCAGGTCCCTAACCACTAGGCCACGGCTGCCCCCAAGTAAGCAAGCAAACAAACATGTACTTGAACCATGTTACACCTGCATCTTTTACATGATGCGTAAAAGATCAATTAACATTTACATTTACAATTAAACCCAATTAACTAGGCCACAATCTAGTATAATTCCTCTTGTGTCAACAGAAGGTAGTGCATTTCCTGTGAACACGTGAGGACACATTTTGAGATGGTTGATTTTAAACATTACAGTGAACTGACAACAGGAAGTAAATGAAAAACAATAGCTGAAGTAGGTCAGGAGATTTGACTGATTAACAGAAACGTAAGCACTGTTAGTCAAGCGTGCTGAAGATGAAATTATTTGACAGATAAATAGGACAGTCTGGGATAAATCATCTTCGAGCCGTTCAGCAGCAGGCTCGGATACGGCAGCGTACACAGAAGAAAAACGTGTGATAAACAACCTGAAGGATTTAAACTGAAAAGTACACAAAATACATTGAGGATTCATTTACTGCAGGACATTTATAGAAAGCGTGTATGCAGTTTTGTCAGACTTGTTTCCAGTGTTAGATTATGGCCTAACATAATGTGTCCATCATTACCTTGTGTGCGTGACAATATCGGTTAAAGCCCCGCCTTCCAGGAACTCCATCACCACCCAGAGCTCGTCTCCAACCAGGTAGCTGTTATACATGTCCACCACGTTATCATGGTGATAGTCCCTCATAATCACCACCTGCAGCAAACAGACAGACAACGTTCATTTTTAAAAAAAGATGCGCGATCGGCTTCTGTTAGAAGAAAAATAAAAGTTGCTGAATATTCACTAGATGCTTAGAAGATATAAATGTAAAACAAATGTAAATGCAAATATTCATAAAGTTGTAGATTAATTAATATTTTTTTCAGTATAAATCTATATTTAAGACTAAATTTGCGAAGAACATATCAGTGATATAGTTTATACATTTGATAAATATTTAATAAATATTTTCACTGATATGCCTTTAATACTAAATTTTTCTTCTTATACTTAGTGTAGAGACCTCCAGATAAATTTGTTTTTGCAAATGCTTGGCTTTGCTCTCTTTCTTCCACCCTTCATTATTAATTTCCATATTTTTAATGTTTTGTATTAATGGTTTTGTTCACTAGGATAACCAACAGCCAATCAAGCAAATCTGTCCAGATTCCCAAATGATCAAAAAGCTGTATATTAACAGTGTCAACCATTTTTGTTTGCTCTCCCTCACCTCGTTAAAGAGCAGCTCACGCCGCTGCTGTTTCCTCAGGTCCATCTTTTTGACGGCCACCTGCTTGCCGCTGTGCTTCTCCGTGGCGATACACACGATGCCCGTGGAGCCCTCGCCGATCTTTAAGAAGTTGTCCAGGTACTCACGTGGGTCTCCTGGGTTCACTACAAGCTGCAGTGCAGCACGGAACTGCTCGTGGGAGACACGTGAGGGTGGTGGAGGCTCACAGGCTGAGCCCCAGTATCCAGGAGGGATGTAGGGTGACGAAGGCTGGGAGTGAGCCCCCTGAGGGGTATATGGAGGACTTGGCTGAGATGGAGGGTGGTGATATGGCGACGGCTTGTAGTGGAAAGGAGGTGGGTACTGAAAGCTGGGTGGGTAGCCCATCTTGACATGGCTCTGAGGTAGTTTGAAGGGGCCGCGTGGGTACGTCTCAGCTCCTGGCACCTGCGGGCTCCCATCTCGTGACATCCTGTCATACTCAACCTGTTAACGAGAGCACAGCGAAACACAAGCTTACATTTTTGAGATTAAATCAAACAGAGTAGGACAAACAGAGAAGTCCTGGACAAATCAATCAACCATATTTACATTATGACAATAATAATGCTTTGTAAATTTAGCATACAATTTGTCAAAGAGCTAAAGCTTCCAAGGATGGAAATGCAACACCCGGGTCAATGTAATATATCCTGTTCTGTTTAGTCCACTATCTATATACACTGAAGTGTCAGAAAAACTGGTACACTAGTCTAATACTGGGAAGGTCCATCACAAGGCATGGACTCCACAAGCTTATGGAAATATTCTGCAGGCAATGAACACCATACTTCCTGCAGAACGGTCCACAATTCCGTTGTATTCCACGGTGTAGGATTTCTGTGTTGCATGAAATCCCAGATGTGTTCAATAACCTTGAGATCTGATGCCTTAGGTGGAAATGGCAAAACCCCAAAGACAAGTGTTCTCTAGACGTGTAGAAGAGAAGTGGCCAAACATATTGGAATAAATACAGGACATTAACAGGTGTAATTGGTCAGAAAGCAGGTGGACATAGCATTCACCTTTCAGAGATGTTTGTAGATGTACCAGGGGTCCCCCAGAATGCCAGCTTAACAAACCCCAGCATCAGCAGTGTATTTTGTGTAGACTCATCTGTACCGGTTTTTCTGGCACTTAATTGTACATCACAGAATTTAAATAATAAATGAATATATATAATAATATATAATATATATATTATATATATATAATATAAACCCTGACTGAAAAGACCTTCTGTAAAGGTAAAGACCTTTCTATTAATATCATAATTATTATTATAATTATATATATATATATATAGTAATTATAATAATATCATAATTATTATTATCATAATTATTATTTAAACAGACAATTTTTGTTCCCAAAATGTCACATGGAGCAACGTGATTCTAACATTCATTACAACATAGTACATAACATTCACACACACACACACACAGCAAATCCCACAGGGGTCAGGACAGGCAAGAAATTACATTACCATTAAATGTATTAACCCCACCTCCGAACAGACATGACATTAGGAGGACATGACGGGGAAACTCGTTTAAGATGCCTGACGAGAATCCCGCTACGATGCGTAATTATGGCTATTTAGCCAATCACAATCTGCTCATATGCTCATGGGATAGAGGAGCCCCGAGACCCCCCTCATATGATGCTGAAATCATTCCCCGGCTGGCTGTCAGCCAGGGCTCTCCTCACCATGTTCGTTAAACGCACATTAATCTGAATTTGGCAGTATAATCAACAGCCCAACTGGACTGTGAAATTGAATTCTGTGGTGGAACATCGCACGGGCCGTTTTTATGCAAAGGCTGCAGAAAACGACTGTGCCACAACATCAGTCTGTCACAATGAGCCCCCCAGCGTGTGCATTTGTATGTGTGTGTGTGAACGAGTATGTGTAAGAGTGCATTTCCCCAAGCGTTCCACTCTTAAACAGTGGTCCACAACAGAAGGAAAACACTGCATTGTTTAAAATGACTAAGAAAAAATTGCCTTTTTTTCTATCTGATTAATAGGTAAAGGCTCTCTTACTGATGATGACGTGTATTGTAGTAAACATGTAGTAATCCTTTATATCATTTATATTCGTCAGGGTTAAGATGGATCCGGAGCATATCTTAGGAACTCTATGCGTGAGCCAGTAATGCACCTTAAATGAGACACCAGTGAAGATATGAGGTGGCAATGACCTCCTGCACCACTGTACCATCCCAAACTATCAGAACCCTTCACAGCAAAGATGGCAGCAAGATGGTTAAAAGTCTCAGCTACCAACCAGAATCCTAATGAGCCCTTTACTGTAAATCTCTAATGAATAAATGAAGTGTATCAGTCAGTTATCTACATATAAAAACACCTAAAAATGCACGTTAAGCACTCCTAATCTCTTGGGATGCTATTCTGGAGTCTATGGACCACAAAGAAAAAGCTCTGCCACAATCTGTTTTTATGCCTTAAGCAGTAGAACGGCAATATGATGGTCAAGAACAACAATAATATCTTACAAACCTGTGCATCCTAATCTAAAGTCAGTATACAGAAAACCACAGAACAAAGCACGGTTGTATGTGTATAAAGCCTTGCAAGCTTTGTGTAGTCTCTCCCCCAGTGTCTCGGATGAATTGCTGTTATCTGTGAGGCTACTGGTGTTCCATTAATTGATTTCTGCACCACTCTTCTAAAAGTAATTGTGTGTCTGTGGCAGCTCCCAAGTAGATTAAGCGGTGACATGAAATCCATCACCAAGCCAGTATGGTAAAGAACATGAGCGTTGCGGATATAATTTGGCTATCTACGGTGCTTTTGGCAACAACATCAGAGTGAGACTGACTCATCATGGTCTCAACACAGGACACCAATATTACTTTTCTATGTAATTAGAGTTGAGAAAAAACACCAACTGGTTCAATAATCTGACAGACTAAACATTTGATCATAAAACACTGGAGGCCTGTGGGTCCTTATCATCTCCTATGTTTTAGTTGTGCACACGTTCAGTTGTGACGCAGGAGCCGTATCACAATCATATCACAATCACTAGTAAACAACATTAGGCAGAGGCGAATATGATCATTGTGATCTGCAACTGTAGTAACACATCCCAAAAAAAATTTGGACCAGGTGACTCCAGTGCTTTCTCTGCCTTAAGCTACAGCTATAATAACACTAATAATGCAACAAATAACGTTCACTGCTTGGAAAAAAAAGATGCATGCCGATCTTTCATCTGATTAAACTTGTCTATAACTTCTCTGTTGAAGTCCACCAATCCATTAATGAATTCATTTTTAGTTGAACTTTTATTAAACTGTTCAGTTGATTTATTATATTGCCGTGCTATTAGTAACGGCTACCAGAACTCTGATAGCTATTGCTAGCTGCCGAAACATGACGTTTTCTAAACGTCTTGATGTAGGCCTATGTAAATCTATTATTTTTTATTGGCTGCTCAGAGCATAAAGCCAACACAACTGTGCCCTTCAGCAAATTATTAAAAGTGCATTGCACATTTGGCGGCCTGGCCAACAAAACAAGACTGCTAGGGGAATTTCTGGCCTTTACATAACAGGTACAGGAAGGTGTTTAGAATTTATTGGACGGAGATACTGTTGAAATAATACTAAAATAAAATACTTAATAATAAATAAACAAATAAAACTATACTGTAAGAATAAGATAGTAGTGCATGCTTTTTTTTACATCTACACTGGACAATTGCATCATGTTCCTGACTGGTTGCTTCTCTGTTTTTTTTAAATAAGCTTCAGTTAGTCCTGCCATCATATTAATAATACAATAACTTACACAGTTATTGGTATTACAGGTAGGCATACGTAGTGTTAGGAGTCTTGCCCAAAGACCCTTATTGGTGTAGCACAGACTGGCTGTATTCCCAGACCGGGAATCGAACCCAGGTCTCTCACATGGGAGCCAATGATGTTACTGCTGCACCACACCAATCATGAGCTAAATATGATCGAATTTTAACCCCAAAGCCTGTATTTAACCATCTGAGATACATAAGAAAGACACAGTGATGACTTAATGCATTACCTTGCCAATGATTTGGGAAGCAGAGGTGTTTTCAGAAAGTCGAGGGTAAGTATATGAGCTGTAGGACCCGTGCGGTGCAGCCTTGAAGGCACTGATGCCGTAGGGCAGACTGGGCTCCTGTAAGCCAGAGCCTGATCTGGAGCGCTGCCGAATGGCTGGCTGGGGGCTTGTCTGACAAATGTATGACGACTTTGGCCTCTTTTCATAGTCATCCCTCAGCGCTGCAGTGTAGATTCCTCCGCCCCAGTCACCATCCTGGTAGCTGATCTGCTCGCTGTGGAGTGAGGCCCGTGATGGGGTCCCTAATGGTTGCTCACGGTAATCCTGACTGGATCCTCCCAGAGAGGCCCTGTAATAGTTCCTACTGCTACCTGCAGCCATCTCATCTGTGGACAGACGCACCTTGCTCTCTATGTAGGCATGGTAGTCTGGCGGCATCTTGGCATACTCTGAAGACTTCTGCGGCATGGCATCTGGGTAGAACGGGCTGCGAATAGCATGGCCGTTCTGTTTGAACGAGAAGCGGTAGTGGCGCCCCACCGCCCACTCTCCATCGTATGCACCTTTGTCCCGCTCCAGTGGGAAGTCCCTGCTGCTGTCCAGATCGCAGGAGTATCGGGCAAAGTAGTGGCTGAAGCCGTTCTCCTCTGGACCGCTGCTGCTGGCGTTAGCCGAGGCTATGGACAGCTGCTTGACTGAACTGGTCTGGTGGGCTCCTGGTGGACTCTCTTTGCGCAAAGAGTTGGAGCGTGTCACAGAAATGTTGTCGAACTCTTCGAGTAGTCCATTGATGGAAGCATCTTTGGGTGGCTTGCTCCCCCGCACAATGGTCTAAAGAGAGAAAAATTAGAAAGAATAAGTGACCCGGGTACATTTATGCCTGGGCATAGATGATGCAATGACCAGTACATTAACAGGAGGTCAAATGCTTCTGTTTCCAAACAGTGAAGAGAATTTTATCACGCAGCACTACAGGGTTCTTGTTGCGATTTGACCCAGAAAATGATTACCATAAATATCAGTGGGAGTCTGACGAGAACATGCTATAGTAATCTTGGAATTTGGCACACTGCGGCTTTGAGCAGAACAGCTTTCATCCTAAACAAATGGAGGCTCAGCTCATCCTATTCCACCCCTACCTAGGAGCATTTCACAGCTATGCTATGACTCATACCAAGCTATGTTACTGTCAGTGTAGGAAAATAAAAAAGCGGGGAAAAAAACCCTATTTTACCTTCTCAGGATCCAAGTGTGTGCATCAATGCTAAAAGCACAGTGAAAGGAACATGCTTAGTTTTTCCCCTTTTCTTTGTAAAATGTGTAACACCACCACCAACTTGAGGGCACAACAATGACTACATGAGAAATAATATAATGTTAGCACATGAGCACTGTGGGAACCAATCAGCTCTCTGCTGCACCCTGTTAGCTATCCAGAAACCTCCTCGGTCCAGATTAGATTCCATTATTAATAATAAAAACGTTTTGAAATGACCAGAAGTAGTTTTTCATTCATCCTGTAGAAAGGAACAGAGCACCTCCACAGTGCAAGCAAAGGCATCAGAACACTGGTGTCGGATCCCGGTCAAGTGGAACTGATGGTGTAGCAACCGACCGAACACACATAATTTAAGTGCAGGGGAAAGAAACGTCATTGAGAGCAGCAAAGTTAAACTGCCTTCAGGAATCTTTTTCCACGCAGTCGTGTAATATAAGGGGTGTTTTTCCTTTTGACACATTTCATTCACTGTATATAAAAATGCTTACAACACATCATTTCTGCAGCGGTTCGCAGATAAGCACCGGGCACTGTATTACCAACATGTACTTCAAGAACAAAACAAAATAGCAGATTTTAGAAGCAAAAACACGACAGCAGACAACCGAATAATTGAAACAGAGGATCCATTAAATACTTATTGACTGCTGTATGTCAGCCTGCATGGCTGATATGCTCCAAGTGTTGATTTTAAGGCAGGAGTTTATAAATCTCCAGGACAGGCCAGTCACATCACAGCAGTGTCATTAAACCAAGTCCTATCCATCTCTATAATGCAGTTGTCACTAAAAGATGGGGTCACACACCAACTCGAGCCTAAGGCTTCAGATCAACACACAACTCACATTATAGGAACTGCATCAGTGGATTACTGCAGTAGACTACAACAGCAGGTCTGTCGTCTATCACTGTCAACTCTACTGCGTAACTTTATATGAATATCTATTAATGACGTTAATAGGAGATTTGGTTTTTTACAGTAAGGTCGGACCTGTGTGTTTGTAAGATCTGTAAGACCACATTTAGAAGTAGCAGTACAATTGTTATTGTGTCAAGCCATGTTGAGTTCTTGGTCTTCTTGAAAGAATAATTGATAAATGTTAACCAGCTTTTGTAAGACTAAAATGTACTGTGAAGTTGTTGTTTTTTTCTTGAGAAAGCCCTGCAGGTTCTATAAAAGCCATTAAGAAATATGTCAAAATAATATGAACATGATTTGTACATTTTCCACTTAATTCATCTGATGCCAAGCAGTAGAAGATGGAGTGTTTATTACTGAAGAAAAAAAGAAACTAGGTCTGGAGTGAAAATCAATAAGCACGGAGAAGCACAAAAGCAGAAGAAAAAAAAAGGGAAGGCAAAGCGAGGAGGTGAAGAGAGGTTAATTGTGTGCCAAATCAATGTCAAGCTCCAGAATCAAACTCAGTTTTGGAAAACTGCCCATTCGTTTAAATTAGGTGTCTGATAATGTTGGAGTGCCAAATACTACTTCCACATACTCCCTCTCTCGCTCTCTGCTTTGTAAGTGTTAAATTCGGCACTGTACTCTCTTCCTCGCTGCTGGCTGCTGTGACAGGAGCCATATTTCACCTGGGCTCTGTCTCTGGCCTGTCCTGCAGTGATAAGGTGTAATAGATCCACTCTCGGCCCCGACACCGCTGTCGTCTCAAGGTAAGCAAGGGAATGGGATGAGGGAACATGAGAGCCGTGAACAGGTGGAGGAGGAGTGTGGGAAAGAATGGGCTCACCAGAAGATAAGCAAGGGATTAACCTTGAATGTAATGAAGTGTGTGTGTGTGTGTGTGTGTGTGTGTGTGTGTGCGCGTGTTGGGGGTGTAATTAATGACGCCGCCTCTAGCCGAGCTCAACACCACCACCTTTCCTCAAAACACTCAAACGAGGCCCATAGACAAGGGCATTGTGAGGTCAGAAATGGCGCATGCTAACAAAGTCATACTCTTTAATCGAGAGGTTTCTCATTGGGTTTCGAACAAGAACCTCCTCATGGTTTCATTTCGAACTACTGATGATGAGTCCAGGAACCAACTAATGAACTCTTTAACTAGAAAAAATTGGTTATACAGTAAAAAGAACTGAAAACAGTATAATAAAAGGCAATTCCCACAAAAATGCCATTGAGATAGTGAGACTGGGGTCACTGCATCAATACCTTGCATATTCATGTCTGCTTATTAAAATGTTCTAGGGTTAGGAGGAGCAAAATGTTTATAGGTGGTTATAGATATATAAATAGTTATTCTAATAGAGGGAATATATAATACATGTATCTGTTTCAGTGTTTAAGACTGTAGCCATGTCCAGCACATCACATTACTATAATACATTTAGGGCAAACACGCAAAGGAGGGAAAACTATACGTGATATTTTCTGGTACTGCTTATCTAATTTCTTTTATATTTTTATACATTTGCCTCAGATACAGTGTCTGATATTATAAATGCAAAGGCAAGAATCAAGAAAATCAACTCTTGAAGTCAAAGGCTAAATTCATAGCCTCCTATATTCTACTCTGTTTTACAAACCGAGACCAGGGTTGCCAGATCTGTGTAGCAAAAGTTGGTCCAATGTACGATCAAAACCAGCTCTTTATTAGTTCAATAACAGAAAAAAACTCCCCACAATATGTCTTTCTCAGAGGTTCTAAAATGGTCTGGCATTAATACACATTCTTACATTCGCACAGAGACGTAGAAAGCTGAAACAGAGGATGAGCAGAAGACATACTATATCTATCACAGGTGTGTTTTAGGGGTTTCTGTGACAACACATTTTTCTTTTTGTTTTTAGGTCATTTTAGTATAGGATTTGATTATAATGTGGATTTTTACTACATAGATATACAGGGTGAGTGTAAAGTCCCAGGACTTTCGAAATCATCCTGTAGTATTAACCTCCAATCCAACCTCCAAGCCATCTGTGGCCTAGTGCTTAGGGAACTGGTCTCTTGACTGGAAGGTTGTGGGTTCGATCCCTGCCCAGGGCAAGACACGACTGAGGTGCCCTTGAGCAAGGCAC
>JAOVVF010000034.1:370476-385122 GCA_028565595.1 Duopalatinus emarginatus | reverse complement strand
TGCCTTGCTCAAGGGCACCTCAGTCATGTCTTGCCCTGGGTGGGGATCGAACCCGCGACCTTCTGGTCACAAGACCGTTTTCTGAACCACTAGGCCACGGTTAACACATTTTAAATATGTTTATTTTAGGTTTTTGTAAAATCAAGTGTAGCAGTACGAGGGGTCGTAATAAAAACACAGGAGTTATGAACATTAATGAAGTGGACTATTTCCTCTTTACTTTTTCAGTGTGCAGTTGAAGATAGAGATTAAAATTTTATGCACGAATTACAGGACAGATGACAAGCGTAGCGTTTGCTTTTCCAGCTTGAATGAAATGGTTATAGCTTTTTTGCTTCATGTTTGCCATTCAGAGAAAATGCAGCACAAACCCAGTAAAGCATTACGGGCTTCAAACACTAGAACAAAATGTTTGTTTTTGTTTAGTGTGTTCGTACGTGTGCACAATAATTTGCTCCGATATTATTATGTACAGCATACTAATCAAAAAGTCTCATCACTGCTACTAACAGCTGCCATTGTTGGGCTCTTGAGCAAGGCCCTTAACCCTCTCAAGCTCAAGGCTCAATGTATCATGGCTGACCCTGTTTTCGGACCTGAACTCCGTAACAAGCTGGGATATGTAACGAAAAGAATTTTACTATGCTGTAAAGTACATGTGACAAATAAAGGCGGCTTCTGCTGCTTCTTATCCAGAGCAATTAACAGATTATTATTATTAGTAGTAGTAGTAGTAGTAGTAGTAGTGGTAGTAGTATTTTTATTATTATTATTATTATTATTATTATTATTATTATTATTATCTACTCACCACATTTACTCATCTACTCATCATATTTGGCTGATTTTAGAAAAGGTAATAAATGAAAAGAAAAGAAAATCAGCAATTCTACATAGACATCTAAATCATGCATTTGGGTATTTTAAAGAAAATAAGCATTAATGTCCTCATTAAAATCATCTCCAGCTTAAACGTCCCTAAGCTATATCTCCACTGACCTTCATCTCATACCTCTAGTGCTAGCAGAGTGCTCACACTGTAAAAATGGAGTTAAATATAGTGTACTATTATTACCCAGATGCTGTACCGAAACCTCAAAAAACACACTTTTGACACTCTTGATAGGTCAATAGATAAGTGCAGCTTGCTCCATCTTGCGAAGAGGAGGAAGAGTTGGCACAAGTCCAGGCAAATAGCTGCTGTACAGCGCAAGAAAGCAAGACAGTTCAAACAGGGTATGTATATTCAAACCGTTGATCGCTCCTCTGAAAGCTGTTCTGGCAAGGATTAATGACATGAAATGCATACTTATGTTTTCCAAGCACTGTTCCATTTAATCCACCACTTACCAAAGTCAAATTCTACATACCCAAGGACACAGTGAAGGTTTAGTGCATGGTATGTCAGCTATGGTCCTGGAGTGACTCTGTCCTGCATGTTTACTTGCTTTCACCTATTCTACCTCTACATTGTACAGGCAGGGGTTCTCCAGGACCAGGGTTGGAAACCATTGCTCTAGGTAAGCATTTATAAATTCCTCCTACTCAATACGGCTTGCTATAGAAAAGCATGCACAATTAAACAAGCTTCATAACTTAAAAAGTAACGGTCCATGCCACAAGATGAACTTATGCATGTCTGTGCATGACAATGTTTCATCATGTGACATGCTTATAGCAAGCCATATCATATTATAAAGCATTCATATGAAGGGTTTTAGAGTTACATAATAAGATACAATACATAAAATGTTGCTACACATTTCATGAATTTGAGTATATGCGACTATGTGACTAGAACAGCATGCATTTTAGTTTCCGCTAGTGTATGAAGTTGTTTCCTCAAGGCCTCGCTGGTCACATGAATCATAACAGGTCAATCACAATTATTTAGTAACTAGAACTACCCAAAATGCAAGTGGCCAAGCAGTGAAAAAAAAGATAAAAGATACAAAAATAATTGGAGGAATAGTGTAGTCAAAGGAGAAAAAAAAGGATCAAATAGGGTAGGAAAAAGGGCATACTTTTCGCAACGGTGATTCAGATGACCGGACATTCTTGGGAGATGTCTGTGAAGAGATCAAGAGTATTAATGTCTTGTTGACCGCTCTTCAGAGATATCTCCTACGGTACTTTACTCGACTACATGGGTCAATTCATTTCCATTTACTTTTTTACCTGGCTTATATCCTCCCTGGTTTCTTTGCCTTATATCCTGTGCCTTAAAATGCAACACTTGCAGCATGTATAGTAGTCATTTTTGATAAAAGTTCACTTGAGGTTTACTGTACCGTCTGGCTTCAGATTTTACCTGATGTCATGGTGTATGTTTATGCCCCAAAAAGTCAGTGACAGGATAACAACAGTATTAGTCAAATAGGCAACCAAGAGGCCAAGGATAATGCTTAACATGTTGCTACCATCACCATGCTTCATTGCGGGGGTGAAGTTCTCAGGGTGTTGAGCAGTGTCGGGTTTCTGTTAAACATATGATTCACTGCAATATGTTCGAAATAGGAACTTGTCTCTCTGTTACTGGCTAGAACAACAACAACCCCCTTTCTCATTGGAGGATTAGGGTCTATGGGGTCTATGTCTTAGTAAAGTGGGTGTGCTCTGTAAGGCAGCAGCTATAGACCATTCTCATTCAGTGGGACAGAGCTAAAAATTTATCAGACCAGAGAAATTTTCCACGTGTCTGCTGACAATTAAACATGCCTTATCGCTCTAAATGTGAATTTTAAAAAAAAGCTTAAACTCTTCCATCAGGTTCAACTAAGGTTGTCCTATTAACAGCTCCTCTCATCTGAGCTGTGGTTCTCTCAAGCTCCTTCAGTTACCCTTGGCGTCTTAGTTGCTTGTCTGACTGATGACCCTGACTCGGTCACTGGCCTTTGGCGGACAGCCTCGTCTAAACAGAGTTGCAGTTGTGCCATATTCTTTCATTTTTAAGTAATTAAAATAAAGCTATTGATGTTTTATTAAACATTCTTGATCCTTAACTTTGTCCTGGACCTGTCTTTGGTCTCCATGAGGTATATTCTCTAATAAAACCTGGTGCATTCCATGAACGTGTGTATGTATATAATGTTCACACAATGCTTTAATTGCACACAGGTGAGCTCCAAGCAACTGATATCAACTGCTTTCACAGGACTAATCTAGAAAAATGGGGGTGAATGCTATGTGAGTCACAATGTCTAAAATATTTTATTTGAAAATATCTTAGCAAATTATATCGTCCGACTTCTCTTCCAGGCACACTTTATTATATATATTTATATTATATTTATGACAAATAATTTTTTTTAAAAGTTTTAAAAGTTTTTATAACATTACTGTGTTCATAGGCAGTAAATATTTATAAAGACGGTGTGCACTAATAACAGCTGTATTCAGTATTCTACATAAAACACACGTCTAAACTATAAATGATTAATAGCGCATTCACAGAAAGTGTTACCGCTGCTATCTGAACATTGACAGTAAGACAAAAATGTGTACAGGCACAGGACAAAAGGCAAAGCTACAGGACAAACTGTTGAGACAGACATTAGAGACAGCGGAAAGGAGTCAATAGACGATGGCTACACTGACACTGTTTATGACAACACAATAAAACAGTGATAGAATATGTACATACCGTAGTACTATACATTCCCCTGTACATGTCTAAACACTAACATTTAATCTACAGGAGAAGGAGGAAGACAATATTAAGTGGAGACTGGTTGAAATTCTTGCTTTGGCCATTCTGAAGTTAGTATTATTTTTGTCTTCTGCCAGAAAAAGGTTATAACAAACCACATGTACATACAGAAGATCAAGAAAACAGAGAAAAGCAACAAATACAGAAGAACTGTTTTGTACCTTCATAGGGGCCAGCTGAATGGGCGTGATGTAGGATGGGTCTACCATAGGTTTGGGCCGGTTGGCCGTGTCGGCCAGGAGGCTCTGCCATTGCTGAGGCAGCCCGGTGAACTTCTGCTCGCGGGGGTCGAACCCTGTGTGCACGCGATGCTCAAAGTTCGAGGGGGCCGAAATTTCCAGCCTTTTCTTCTTCTTTCCAAACATGCTGGAAAAGCTGGACAGACCTAGAATGACAGAAACAGAACATTAAATAAAGGGTCTTTCTCAAAACCTTAACCTCAGTGAGCTCTTTACATAGACAGCAGTTTTCATCACTCATCACTCACATACTCCTGTACAGACTGTCTCAATGCTTAGATGCTTCAGAATGCTGCCTATTGAGATACCTCATTCTGACCATTTATTTTGTGTGGCAAGGCAGTTCACTGCGTTTTTAGACAGAACCTACTATAACATGCATTGCCTGGCTTAAGGCTATGTCCTGCCTTCAAGCAGACAACAAATAGTCAAAATTGAAATAGCTCTTTCTGTGTTCAGTCATACCTTGTGTGCAACTGTTAACACTAATCGGCTACATAAGCTCCTCAACAACTATCATGCATAAACTATAATTAAACCTTGTATCTCTAAAAAGACGTACTATAATTAACCAGCACTTAAAAAGCCAGGCTTTTATATCTCTAGATATTTAACATTATTCTGAACATTCTGAATGTAAACACAATCTGTCACAACCAAATCTCTCAAATCATAGGGATTATAATAATGCCGACAGGAGCACACACTTAAGTCTTTTTCTAATGCTTTAACTGTAAATGCTACAACTGTGATTTATGTTTCTATAATTAACATTAAACACAGTAAGAATCCATTCATTAGTACGAGAACATGCTTGTCATCAAGATGTACATCAGAGACCTTTGAAACAGAATGGACTGTGCAGGCCACTTATCAATCCCTTTGTGTTTTCACCGCTAAACAGATCCTAGTTTATCACGATTATGCCTCACTTTTGTTGGTCAGCATCATTCTGGAAAACAATGGTGTCCTTCAGCTGCGGCACACTGAGCCGTGCACCGTGCCTGGCTGACCTACGCACTGCCAGTTAGGCTGCCAACATGCAAACAAACAAAGGGACAGCCGGCATGTGTGTGTGTGTCTGAATGTGTGTGCGAAAGAGGGACAGAAAGAGTGCTGTGTATAAAACAAGGCTAGATGTTCACTGGTACATCGTATGGAAATACAGCGTGGGCAGAGCTCTTCCCTTTCCAATAGCTTAACGTGTAAAGAATCAGTTTGCACAGACTGCTAAATCTGGACTGCTCTGAGAGGCAGCTGAGATTCAGATGGTGTACTTAAACCAACAGTGTTATTTGCATGAATGAAGAGCCCTGTCTCCCAGCAACACCTGAGAGCATGCATCGAATGAGAAAATAACACGAAAGATCATAGCACTGATTAATGGGATCAGTTTCATTCAATTTACTCATTTTAGCTTCAGAAGAGACAGAGATGGTTACTGGGAGGGATGGGCTTTCTACACAGGAGCAAACTATAAAACCCAGAGACAGGACAACAGAATGATCAAGCACATCATGCTCGAGCTTAGATATACCATCAACTTTAAAAATTAATGGAGACAAGAAAGCAGAGATAAGCAGTAGTAGTAGTAAAGCATGCCTCAACCACCAAGTCTAGTCCTTTCAGATATTTGACCTTTGAGTGACCTTGAACCTGTTTGGATCCATTTCAAAATCGAATCACTTCATCTGCTGATTACGTTCATAATTCCATATAAATCCTACAAACATGCCGCACTAGACAGAGATCTTGGACAGAATCATGGACACACGGACAAACTGAACACATAATGCCTCTACCACCTAGTGGTGGAGGTAAAAAATGTCTTCAGGATGATGATAAGTGGGTGTTTTAGGTTCCACCAGCTAGACTTTGTAACCAAAAACGAGAAATGATGCAGATTGTGATATCACTAGGACATGTGGGCACTATAAAGACTGCATGGGTCCTACTGTCATAAGACTCCCTGCCATGCCATGCTACCTTTATAAAAAGTGCAAACACAGAGAGAATCATTTAAATCACCCACCCACCAAGCCAAATTATCACCAGCCATGAGTCTATGTAATGGATCTGCAGCCTAGTGCCAAACACCAGTGAGGCAGAGCCTCTATCCATGACAAAAGACAGATTGAAGTGTATATCAGTATGGTCCCGGCCTTATCATATCCAGCCCTCAACCTCTCCAGCCACCTCAAGTCCTTTTGTGAAGAAGAAAGGAGGCAGACAAATGCCATGTGCACATGCAAGTGAAGGTAGCCCCTGCCCCTGGGACCCGATTATAATGTCTGGCACAATGGCACAACAACTGTTTAGTGATAAGGTACAGACTGGTCAATGCTCCTCTTATTGTCCAGGTCCTAAAACCATAATCTGGCGTCCTTAGGTGTGTGTGGTGGTGTTGTTGGAAGAGGCCAAAGCCGTCGGAATGACGCCAGAGACATTTGTAGACATACCAGGGGTCTCATGGAATGCCAGCTAAACTAACCTCATACCATTATTGAGCCACCACCAATCTGTACCAGTTTTTATTTCCAGTCTGTTTTTACCAGTTCACCCACATTAAACATGCTCATCAGGTTCAACTCTACACTTCTCAAGAACATATTTAATGTCAAACTGGAAAAAATGTTTCACCAGCCATCCACAGACTTCTTGGGACACATCCTTGATCATTAGGGCCTTAAAATGAATGACACCAAGCTCAAAGCAGTCACAGTAATGCCACGATGCTGCTCGGCTGAAGAAGTTTTAAATATTTTCATTGACAGATGGTATAGTTTGAAGACAAGATAAAACCTTGCCTTTTTTAGGAATGCCGGAAATACAGTAAACTAGTAGTAATGCAGCTAAGCTGTTTAATGTTGACTGACATGTTTATGGATATCATTTAAAGTATGCATACATTTTTCTCACTCCTTGTACATGGACCATCTGGTCAAACTAATACTGTGCACAACACTGCATTCCTATATCTATATCAGCTTACATATTCCTTTTCCGCTGACTTGCAGGCATGCCAACGTTCCTTTTTGGTATCATGCCCGTTATCTCTGTTTTATTGGCTGAATGTGTCGGTGTGTGTCGCTGTTGCTATAGGGAAGTTGGAAGCAAACATAAAAATTACACAATACAAACGACAAAAGGCAAACAAAACAACGAGCGTGAATAAATGTCTATCCGAGTGTCAGCGATTTTGACATTGTAAACGGAGCGCTCTGCGCCGGTGCACTCTTCAGAGGCTTTGGATTCTCTTTAATCCAAGGCTACAAAGTAGATTATCAGACAAGACTACCCTCTCCCACTGTCATTTATTTAATGGACAGATGTAGGAGTGAACAGGCACTGCATGAGTGATTTACTACCTGACCTATCAGGATAGATACAAACTAGTTTTTCATTTGTTGTTATAGAGCTAAGATTGCGTAATAGATAAAATGTCAGAAGGCACGCAATAAAGATGGGGTCTGTGATCAAAATACTTTTAGTGCTCCTCACATTCAGGCATGGATCAATATAGTATCTGCTCAAAGGCTTGTGAAAGATGGACTATTGGCAGAGAAGAATACAGGAGTCCAGGAAAATCGTCTCTGCTTTGTGTGTGAGGGTTAACATTTATTTCTCCCCTGTCAAGCAGAGAACACTGGACAATCATGTGTGCCCAAGAGTTTATGCATACATGAGAGGGCATTTGCATTTTTCTCCAAGTGCAATAAGTCTAGTGATGTTTCATGAGCAGCAGATTAAAGTGATCCAAAGCAGAGCTGCAGATATCTCAGAGGTTGCACACCTCTCAGACTATCTATGCTCTGTTACTGGGAAAACAAGCTAGTAGGAAAATTCAGAAACGAATCCATTAACATTCAACCAATCGAGACAAGAAGCGATGTGTACTCTTCTTGTCAATCATGCCAGCCAACCAACCCTGCCCTTAACAAATCGTTGAAATGCCTGAAACACATTACAGGAGCCCTGCAGATCATTCAGAACAAAATCGAAGGCATCTCAACATAGCATGGACTGAGCTTTAGTGCTGTGGTTTCATTTTGGCCATTGCACTGTTCTGACTGCACCTCTTAAACAGCTCATTACTGAAGATCTGGGCTGAATAACAGGGAAGAGTAAAGGGGCTGTTGGCAGTGATGCTCCAGTTGAACCCAGTGGCATAGACATGTGTGGATGTCTTTTAAATAAGATTACATAGACTGCTGAGGGCTTAGAGCTTTCTGAGTGAAGAGAGAGAGAGAGAAAGAGAGAGACTGAGAGTGCAGCTGTGGCTTTTTAACGATGTCAACAGAAACATACAGAGAATCTACATTTACATGACCTTTATTTAAAAGCATGTATGCAGCATGATTTTTTTTTAAAAAAAAGGTCTGTTTGGCTTTAGCTTTTATTAGTGGAAGTGAAAGTTAAAGTAAAGTGATTGACCTAGCGTTTTTGCATACACAGAGGAATTTTACCTCCGCATTAAACCGTTCCATGCAGTGAAACACACACACTAGTGAACCCACACATTAAAGGGCAGTAAACACTTGTGGAGTGGTGGGCAGCTCCTGCCAACGGCACCCAGGGAGCAGTTGGGTGTTAGTTGTCTTGCTTAAGGGCAAGTGGTGTCGTGTCAGTTATGTCTTGTCTGTACATCACTTCAAATTAAACTCTGATATCATCATAAAGTTGCCTGTAGGTAAAAAAAAAAAAAACTTGCTTTTTCAGACGGTATTAAATGTGCTTATGTGCTTTAAAATCAATACTTGTCCTGATTACAGACTTTCTGACTTCTGATATTTTATAATGCCACCTTACACATGCAATTTACACCAACAAGATTACTGTATTGGCCAGTTTGTTCCAACACTTAAGACCACAGATTTGTACTTGCAATTCACACTGATGAATGATCACAAGCTGTACGTGATAAAAGCAGTTTAACAACTGACCATGTAAAAATACAGTATTAGATATGACATTTTGAGCTTTATGCATTAACAGAATATGATTAAATGTTTACAGGCTCACACAGTGATGCAGTCAGGGGCCATGGCAGTGAAAGGAGAAGCCTTGCTCTCGACCTAAAGCTGTGTTTGTCCCTGAACCATCTGTCACCATCTGAGGGACGGCAGGCATTTCCCGCCTGGAGCAGAGCAGTTGCATCATGGGCCAGATCGAGGCCTGGCCTTTCCCCAGAAGCCCTTCTAACAAAATGGTCCAACGCTATTTTAGGTCCTTGTACACATGTGCTGTTAAGTTATTCTTTGCAAGACCACCTGGCTGCAGACCCCATGCGACATGGGGCGTAGGGGGCATTTGGTACACATATCACAATTAACTGACTTAGGGAAAGCATGCTGTAAAGGGCATGTCGAGAGATAGAAGAAAAGAGAAACGGAACAGCTCAGTATGTTTTCTGGACCAGATTAATGTACCAGAGTCACACAACAACACATGTTTCTACACTCCTGGATTATGTGGGTTTTGTATAGTCTCTGACTGTCAGCTCAGTCTTAAATAAGAGAATAAAAATGACCCAGACATGTGTCCATCTAAACAGTGTCAAGACATGTATAGACATTTCATATACTCTTAAGAACAAGGCTAAAATCTAGCACCCTAAATGGTTTTACTTAATCCAAAAAAACAAAACAAAAATATTAATAAATAATAATATAAAGTATAATAATTATATATTGTTATTAATAAATAATAATAATAATAATAATAATAATAATAATAATAATTATTATTATTATTATTATTATTATTATTATTATAAACAATATAAATAAAAATAGTTTTATTGCAACAGGCCAATGAATAATTTTTTTTTTAAATGAAGAAGTTTTGAGCCCAGTCTCTTAGTTTAATTATGCGCTGTATGAAACTAAATCAAATGAACTGCTAATTAACCAAAGATTCCCAATTTTGAGAGCTATAACTATAAACTATATACAAACCTGATAGTATCTCTCCCCAGCTTCTGTTTATAAAGTCACTCATAATTTAACAAACTATGATAACTGCACTACCTCCAACTTCACTACTCATAGACATTAAGATAGTCTTTTTATATTTAATATTCTATCTTTATTTTTATTTGTATTGCTATTATTTTTATTTATATTTTATTTCTTATTATTAATTTGCTCTTCTCGACTGTTGTCTTTTTTATAGGCAATTGGCGGAAACGGTGTTTTAAATACAAGGAATCAATTCAGTGATGAAAAATGTAAAGGTTGTCTGTGTTTTCATACAGAAGAACATGTTGAACATTTATACTGTAATATAAAATAAAAAAATACAACAATGAATAACAAAAAAGGTAAGCTTTTTTTGTTTGCTCCCTATAAACATTGACTGTAATTAAATAAAGTACTCTGAAATATTTATGCCGTCTTACCTGGTATCAGATTCATTCGTGCTTTTCCATTAAACAACAATTAAAAATTTCATAATATTCACTTCTACAAAAATATCCATTAGGGTATGTAATGCTGGAAACACATTCCCCGGCTCTTCACTGTGGGTGTAGTACAGGCCTCGCCTTAGGCTCACCCATTCACACTCCTGTAATGACCAAAGAGACACTGTGCCAAAAAAAAAATGCCAACGACAGCAGCCTAATGCAGACAGGCTAAGCCTGGGGCATTGGGATGCGGGACAGCAGAGACTCTCCCAGGCTGACACCATCCTCCTGTGTGTGCCCTGAATTTGTACTCCAGCACTGCCTCTCATCTCCATGGACACTGTGTCACCTTGTGTAGACTAACTAACACACAGACGGGTATGCACAACATCCGTAGCGTGACCGCTAACTGCCACGACCAGAACAGCCACCGTCTATAACACTGTGTGAGTGAGAGTGTGAGTGTACAGTGGGAGTCACTCAACTGAAAAGAAAGAGTGAGAGAGAAATAGAGATTGAATACGAAGGACAGCTGCTACAAGCAGTGAGCGCACACACACACACACACACACACACACACACACACACACACAAACACCAACACACACATGCTAGACATTAGGAGGAGATACCCAGTTCAGAAGTTATTTATTTCACTGAATAGCTCATTTCCCCCAGGGGTCAGAAGTACTTCTCAATGAAATACATAACTCACTATGAACTCGTAGCCTTTCAGGAGCAAGTAGAAAACCTGCCAGAGCTTCAGGAGCTGAATGAGAGGCCTGCAGTAGCACCACACCCCTTTTCACTCCACATGCTATTTTTACCCACATCCCTATAGCATGCTTATTAGGGTGAGGGCTGCAGGGGCATCTGGTCTACAGTGCAGATAACACTATGGTCCGAGCTCTAACACAGAAACACACCAGATCAGCCAGCAATATGAGAACAACCATCTGAAGCATCCAAAGCATTTTTGAAAGGCACTTGTCACTTGTTTCACTACTTTAATTTCACTCAGAACTGGTATGTTATATCTCTCTACTCCAGTGTTCAAGACAGTTCATGTTTGATCACTACAATTAATTGCCAATCAAATGTATTTCTATTTTTACCAAATAAAATGTTGTAGTCTTCTATTCTTTTGCCCTGTAAGTCTTCGGCCCTAATTTACCCCAACTTTTTTTTTTTTTTTTTGCATAAACACCTCTGGCTGAGTCTCCAGCAGGGTCTACAATATATTTCTGTCAGGTTGGCATTGTGCAGGACTTCAGCACCCATCAGCCTCTGCACTGTAAAAATAACAACTCAATTTTAATTCACCTGATTTGTGATTCTCAGTTACTGAGATAAAGAAAATCTGAACTTTGCATGAACAAGCGAAAACATGTCAGGGCAACATTCACTCTAATGTTGTGCCAACAGGATTCTCTGTTACCTGAACAAGCAATCTAGTATTACACACAGTGCTGCTGGTTGATTTAGCTTTTCTCGCATGTGTATAAGGCACACAAAGAAACGCTACAGGGTTTCTCAGTCTCGCACACCGGGGGCTTTGTGCAGCGTTCCCACAATTCCTGAACGGTAAGATCGGTAAGATTTATTTTATAATAATTAAGATGTTGGTTGTGTTTATTAGAAATGACAATGTTTACTTAAGGTTTTATTGACAGCCGAAGGTCATCTACTCTAATTTACTATAATTTAGAACTGGATTTAGCAAGTAGAAGTCAGTAGGGGTTGAGTAAACAATTTTAGTTGGCTAAACAAAGTAACTTTGGTAAAGGCAACAAAAGAATCCTCATGCATCATGGTGCTTTAAATTTTTGACTTCTTCCAACAATTTTATTGTTTCAGTGAAGTTTTTTTTACTTGTTTTGCAAGTAAACTTTTTTGTTTATCACAAAACAAACACAAAACAATCATTTGCTAAACAGGAATTATGTACTTACCCTAAAGTGAGGTAATTAACAACCTGTACAAAATAATCAGTATTGTTTAAACAAGCAAATCTTTGTTGGCTCAACAAATAAAACTTTTTAAGGATGACTACCAGAACAGTTGCGTAACTAAAACATCTCAATGCATCATGTTGCCTTAATATTTTGAGTTTTCTCAACATTTTTTACATCACAAGTTTACATCACATGATCATGAACACCAGAACCATGTTTTTGCACAGTAAGGACCAGTATTTCAGTCTTGTTTGTATAGCACTCCTTGTCTAAAATTTGTTGGGATTAGGGTTGTTATACTTGTCATGTCATTTTTACATGGATCCTATGCTTGTTTAGCTTGTTGTAGTTACATTGTCATCTCACGTGTCTTGTCATTAATAAAATGCTCTGCACTTGCGTCTGTCTACAAATAATCTGTGACAATTTTATTATTAGTCTTTATTAATAAATCAGCCAATGAGCACATACTAATTTTTGGAAGACACCTGTTACCACAGGTTGAAGGCTAAACAGTTGCTTACGTCTGAATATTAAAAATGTGTCTAAATTCTGCCATAATACTCAGAATGTTTGGCTTATTATTGCCAGTGTGAAATTAGTTTGTTAAATAATAATATCTTCTTCTATCTTCTTATAAATTAAAAAAAATTTAACTAAACCAAAAGTATTTTGAATTATAAACCTAATGTTTGCTGTTGGCTATAAATAAAAGAAATTAAAAGAAATCGTCTGCTAAATGCCGTAAATGTAAATGTAATCTAAATATTTTTACACTGATACCATATTTAAAAAATATTTCTACACATTTCACAGCCTTAAGCCTATCTGAGACACAAACACACTGCTACTATTAGAACAAAAAGCATTCACAATCACTTCATTTTATTACCTCTCAATTACTTTTCATTATTTTGGGATCTAATAAATCAGGTTTTTGTGTTATAAATGTAAACACAAAGCACTTTGGTTCACAGTTTATTTCCCTAATGCTCAAAACTTATGAAATAAGGAAAACATACATTCAGACCTTCAAACAAATCCAAACAACGTCCAAACAACATCGCTAACAGAGATGAAAAGTTATCTTTATTAAAACTTCAAGACACTTTCAAATTTCTTTTGACATAACCCATATGGTGTGTGTTACTTTGCCTAGAGGGAGACATCTGTACACTGTCACTGTGGCTGATGGAGAAAACAGCAGTACTTTGCTTTCATGAATGAAAGGCCAAGCTTTCTGAGTCAGCATAGTCTTTTCAGAAATGAGAACTGATCATCTCTCCGCCATGTCTGACCTCTGAACAGCTGAGTCATGGCCTACGGATACACCCAGTAATGCTGCATGGTCCGTCTGACAGAGTGTCTGGTGGTTGAGAGCCACTGTGTATGAGACTATTAATCTTGCAAGCACAAACAATACTGTATTTTCTTTTTATTTATTTCCACAATTTAACAAAAAAGCAATGCAAAAAGTCAATATTGCAGGCCTGTAGACCAGGCACAAGTTTATTAATTTTATATGTACACTTAGGTCATGTAGTTGTTTTCAGAAATTCCTATAGTAGACGGCAGCAATATTTAATTATATCACACATCACACATATTATTATAAGTCTAGAAACACCTTTAATCATTACAACCTTTACAAACTGCACCTTAAATGGAACAAAAAGGACATTTTGGACCCTAGTATGCCATGTAGGCACACACATGCATTATAAAAGATCACTGTGCACTAATCCTGAGCTGCAGAGCTGTAGTTTAAGGTTTAATCATACCTTGTCAGTCCGTTATTAAGCATTCAGTGTGAGACAGAGGTGTTCTGGGCATTGAAGTTAAATTACAGTCTATCTGACTGCTGAGCAGCCATGCACACTTACATACTTACTCACTTACACACACACACGTTCACACATCAAGTGCACAAACACATTATTCACTCAGATATGTAGACACACACAGACAGCAGCACAAACAGTATAGATTAACATACTGCTGTAGCTTTCTGGTTTAAAAGCGCACTCTCGCATCTCGCCTCTTCAATCGTCTTGTGTATGAGAGCACTTTGCTGAATCCCGTGAGGATCCTGACAAAATCCCTCTGCATGAATCATTTAGCAGACACTACACAACACACAACACACTGCATGGGCACACTGCATGCATGGATTAGCAGAACACACTCTTATTTATGGCTGAGTGTGTGAACAAGACTTTCTGTTAAGCACATTTTACATAATCACTGAATGTGCCATTTCTGTGGATGCCAAATTCGCTGTCCCTCTAATACCTTTCCAATTTTTTTTTATTTTTATCTATTTTATATGTTAATTGG
>JAOVVF010000034.1:350399-370376 GCA_028565595.1 Duopalatinus emarginatus | reverse complement strand
GTCTATATATTTATTTACAGGAAATTAAAAACAGCATGAAACAGAAATCATAACGCATGATTCCACTGCACTGTGACATATTTCCAAGTGAAACCGACTCTGCTTTCCCTGGAGGATAGCTGGGAAGAGGGGGAGGAGAAATATGACATGATATTATTAGTATTATTTCTCCCTGCCAGTCTCTTATGGTTCTTCTTTGTTATAGCTTTCATAACATTCACTGAAATAAGCCTATTGGACATCGATTTCACATATAAAACTTATGTTATTTTGACATGATGTATTAATGTATAAAACATTTAATCGATGTACATCTTTTTTAATGTTAATTCAAATTGACTTTTTAAAGTACAGAATAATTGTAAATGTCTATATTTGTCTTTACGCATCATGAGGACATTTTCTAAAACAAGTGGAGACAACCAAAGTGGAACCATATACAGTGTGTACAGTATGTGCTACATAGAACGACAAACCTACACACAACTACATACTACATACAAAACATGTGCAACAACACAAGACAAGTACAATAAATACTGGGGGGCAGGGGGGGGGGCAGTTGACCAGCTCACTGTGAACATTTTTTACTCACATTTAAATTTACATTATTTAGCAGACACTTTTATTCAGAGCGACTTACAAGGTTACTGGTATAACAGGTGGGCTTATGTAGTGTTAGGAGTCCTGCCCGAGGACCCTTTTTGGAGTAGCACAGACTGACTACTCAGACTGGGAATCAAACCCAGGTCTCTCACATGGGAGCCAATGATGTTACCACTGTAAAACAGCACTGAAGTGTTTGCGTGTGTGTTCAGATAACTGCTGCCTTCTCTATGCCTTGTCTATGATGAAAGGCATTGACAAAATGATCATTCATCAATATACGATTTGTTTGGAACGATTCACTTCGTATTTGCTGATGCATTCTGCTTGACTGAGTAATTGTATTGAAAGGTTAATCACAATCAGCTTAAATAATCGTGATAAACTGCTTTGGTATATAATGTTTTTACTTTTCTACTCTTTTAGTCTTTATTTACGTCTATCTTTTTGTCAAAAAAACAGTTTGTACAATGACGTCACAATGACATCTAATATGTACTGTTTTATCACAACAAAGATTGAGGTTAAGATTATGATAATGTATTATATCACAAGAAGACACTGATGGCATAATAAGAATGATTTGGGGGAAGCTATTACACACACACACACACACACACTGGATAATGTGTCCTTAGTCTATCACGTTTCTCCAAAGGCATTTGGAAAGAAAGGATAATGAAGAATATGGAGTATAATAATCTACCTCCTTCACATTTATTACACCCATAACTGTACTTCAAGTGCATCTTGTCAATCATCGCTGATTGCATGTTACAGATTTATCAGCAACACATGCTGAAAATCTCAGACTAAAAGGAGATCAAATCACGCTGTGTAATCTGACACGACTGTCACCACACATATCTACAGTCTTGACTAGATAAAAATCAGCCTCAGTGTTGCTTCTGCACACCATTACATTTAATTTAATTGTTAAAAGATAAAAGACGTTCTTTATTCAGTATATTCACATTGGTATACCTTCTTACCCTTAACATATACAAGGACAATAACGCCATAAATTCCTAAACTTATGATGAATGGGAATGACAGAGCCTGAGCAGGAAAGCACTTGATAAGAACAAATGAGTAGTGGCAGTGAGATCATGACCGCCAGTTTCAGTCTATCGCCTATGAAAGAGCGGTCATCAGGACAAATCTGTTGGTGTGATTGAGAGATTTCTACACACTCCATTCCCCACACAGGTGCTTGAGAACGATTACCAAAGCATGATGAGTGGCATGGTCACGATGCTACGGCTGACTCATCGCTTTCAGAGAGTTTATTGGATAAAAACAAGCAGGACAATTTAATGAAATAGGGCAGAAGGACCAAACAAGATTTGGAAGACCAAGTGGTGCTCAATGTTTCTCCCAGATGAATATCCATGCCAAACACTGATGCAGTTATTGTTTGCAAACCTAATTTTTCTTAACAGCGTATTTCAGTCAACTAGCTTCAGAATGAGACACATTATCAAATTTAAGCTTTTGTTTATAGTGTGCTTCAGGTGCCAGACCCAGAGGCATATGAAGAGAGATAAGAACTGGGATCTGGGTATCTAGGTCTCTAGGATCTAAATCTGTCCTTTGAGTGGGAATGTTAGCTACGTTCACACAACCTTCTGAAGCAATGCTTGAACAAGGCTTCAATATTAAGGGTGCTCTGACAATAATATACAATATGTAGTGAATATGTAGCACTTTTGGTCATAGGTTACACTTTTTTAGATTATGTTTTATGTTGAAAAGGAAAATGTAAGCATTATAATGAAGCGAATAGTAAACAAGCTGAATCATTTAAATACTGTAGACAATTACTTTTTTTACAGATATTTCAATAGCAAGATACTGTCTATTTCTCAATATTATATTATTAAGATGTTATTACATTATTATTATTATTATTATTATTATTATTATTATTATTTACTGTTATAATTTCTGTTTCATGAAATATCTCCATAGCTATAATTTTTTGTCCATATTTTGACAGATTGCATTTTATACAGGAAGCCACAGTGGTGGTGTGTTAAACAGCCAATAGAGTTTAAGTTATACAACACAACCATGCTGTCTCTAACCAGTAACTAAATGTGGAGAACAGTCACGGGTGTAATGTGAGCTTTTTTCCATTTGCTGTTGCTGGTAACAGTGCTGTCGCTGATCGTAAATTAAAAAAGAACAAATGTTCAAAACATTTGCTGCAGAAACTGACTACAAATGTCTTCTTTGTAACATGCTCTAAAAAGACTTTAAGTTTTGGATAATTTAATTAAGTTTGCTAAAAAGCTTATTTATCTCCACAACAGCAAAACTGGCTATGTTGCTAATATTGAATTAAGTTAGCTGGTTTACTTCTCTGTTTTACCTGAATTATAAGCTGGCTAAAAAAGGCAAGTATGGGTTCCTGCAACATCAGTCCTGTGTAAAATACATTTAATTTAATACTAGGTTTTTAAACTTTTTTTAAAGAAAGAAAGAAAGAAAGAAAGAAAGAAAGAAAGAAAGAAAGAAAGAAAGAAAGAAAGAAAGAAAGAAAATTGTTTTCGACCTTCATGATTTTTAAAGATAACAAAGTGACTGATCCCTTTTATTAAGTTAGTTTTATTGCACTAATAAGCTAGTATAATGTAATGTAAATTCCACTGTAGATTATAGTGTGTACATTACAGTACAGTCACACTAATGTTTACAATAAACTGCTGGCCATTTTACATAAACCTATATATTACATTTACAGCATTTGGCAGACGCTCTTATCCAGAGCCACTTACAAGGTTATAAGTAATACAGGTAGGCCAACATAGTGTTAGGAGTCTTGCCCAAGGACCCTTATTGGAGTAGCACAGACTGGCTGCCCAGATCGGGAATCGAACCCAGGTCTCTCATATGGGAGCCAATGATGTTACCACTGTACCACACGAGAAAGACTCTTTTTTACCAGTTGCAAGGACACAGGACTTGTCAAATATGGCTATCCATCAACAACAGAGTGACATCTGGAGATGCTGGGGATTGAACCCAGGACCTCATACATGCGAAGCATGCGCTCTACCACTGAGCTAGATCCCATGATACATATCAAGTGTCACAGAACTGACTTCAGATAGTCTTCACACCCACCTATAGTATGAAACCTATCCAGCAAACCATCCAGTTTAGATTCACCAATCTAAATACTAACATGTGAAAAGTAAACAGGGAACCTGGAGCACACCGATATCAACAGGGGAAGGACATGCAATACTTCATACAGATACGAACAGTAACCCAAGCTTCGGATCTTGTCTTTGAACTTTTGCATATACTAAAACCTCAGAAACATACAGTAAATATTAAGCACTTGCATAAGAGCAGACCATGCCAGAGTGTCGGCTGTAAATATTACACAGAAATTACAGATGATGCAATGCGCTGACTGGGGTGCTCTGAGCAAGGAGTGATGTTATACTAGTGCATAACCGGCATCATTTTCTACAGCCTCACCGCAACAGTTAGTGTGGGTTGTTTGAAATCAAACCCACAAGCAAGCATTTCACACCATTCATCACACCCACCATAAGAGTGGCCTACATTCTCAAAAATACAGTAACATGAACATGATTGTGGCTTGACAGATACTCACAGTGGAAGCACATGGCTTTGGCATTTGGGTATTTAGATAACACTAAATCAAAATGTATAACGTGCATTTTATATAATAGTAATAGTAATATAATAGTATAGTAAACAAATAACTCAGATGTCCAAGGCCATATTAAAACGAGAAGACTATTGTGTTTTCAATCATTGATGTCAAAATGTTATGCAGGGAATGTTTAAACCAGGTTTCAGTAATGAGAGAGTGCCAACGTGCCATCTGTTGTGTAAGTGAGGTCAAAGCAATGTATTTAACAGGTCTGTCTGAAATCTGCTGCTTAACTCAATTATTATTAATTAGTAATTAGAAATAGTTGTTAATAAGTTATAGTAATAGAACAAAAAATACAAAAGTAATAACATTTTCACTTTTTTCAACTTACAATAAAGCATTTACAAAAACATATATCAGTTATCAAAAACATAGAAAATATTTTTCTTAATACAGATTTTTTAAAATCTTATTTGCTGCGACCATTTAGCACAGTAAATTTTATTTCTAACAGCAATACCACAAAAATTAATACTGTCTTGTCCTAAGTCTAGATCCTCACACAAGTCCTTTTAAAATACAGTATATTTTATGTACTACAGATGTCTGCACTGACTTAGACACTCACCATTTTGTATTTAAACAGTGTCATTGTAAGGACAGTGTATGTACACTAAACAGTGCACCTCAGCGGAGTCCTCCTCTGCAACACTGCATCATCATACTATGGCCTACACCCTCCTGACACTTACCACCTTCACTACCACCACCACCACCACCACCACCACCAACCCCCTTTTATTCACATCATTCAGTGAGCTTGCTATTTTAATCATTAAATAAACCAACCACAAAACAGTCAGTGGCCTGAAACAAATCACTGACCAACCATGCCAAGTTGCCCTTACTGTTATTCTAATGCATCCTTCATTGTACTGATGCAGCACCACAGCTCATATTGCCTCTGTCTCCTTGCTTCTTCCTCTGTCTAACTCTCCTAACCTCCTGGTGGGTTTCCACCACTCATTAATATGTGTTTGGTGGCTAATCTAAGGCTCAGTCTGATCGATCTTTCAGAGTCTGGTTAACTAAATGTGGTGCAGCACATTTTTGGAGTTTTGCAGCTTTACCAATCAACCACAATAAAAGATTTTGGGATTTTATTTGCAACATTAGTATAAAAATGTTATTAGAAAAAGCACTGTCAACGATGCTTATTATGCTTTTATAGTATACCATCAGCCTCTTTCTGTAGTATAACATCATGTCTCTCTCTCTTCTCTCTCTCTTTCTCTCTCTCTCCCCCTCTCCCCGGATTGGCTACTGGCCCTCGGCTGTCTCAGTGTAGTCAGACTCCTTTGGTTCAGGCATGTTGAGACATAACGTCTTTCGCTGTTTCTGAGCCTTCCTATGATGTATGCATATAATTTTCCAACTAATTTCAACCCAATAAAAAACAGTTCAGACCGTTATTTACTATTACATAATTGTCAGGATTACTCACAGCTAAGCTAAGGAGCATCATAATATAAATCACTGTATCTGCTTATTCCATAATCATGTTTATTTATTTCTAATTCAAGATAATGCACATGTATGTAGCTTTAATTTTCAAATGTTTTTTTTGCAACAGTTTATATATTCTGATTAGTTATAGCATTAAAACCACAAAACCACTGACAGGTAATGTAAATAACATCAATTCATCAAGGATAGGATATATTGGGCAGCAGGGAAACAACCAGTTGTCAGATTTGATGTGTTGGAAGTAGGTAAAATGGGCAAGTGGACAAAGACCAGATTGTGATAGTTAGACAACTGGGTCATAGCATCTATAAAACAGCAGATCTAGCAGGGTGCTCCTAGTATACAGTGGTTAGTACCTACCAAAAATAGTCCAAAAAAGGTCCAGCGACAGTGTCATGACCGACCAAGGCTCACTGATACTCCCACAGAATCTCCACAAAAGTATCCGTTGCTCAGTCTTGGTGCCACACATACCACAGCACACCTTGAGATGTCTAGTGGAGTCGATGCTTCGACAGCTCAGAGCTGTTTTGGCATCTGGTGTCAGTGTTAGAGTTGATGCACCTATCTCTAACACATAGACAGTATCGTCTCAGTCGGACGTCGTCTTGCTTCTATTGCAGGATGTATTTTCCAGAAGTGACTTTAATAAGCAGAACGGAGGCAGAAGTGCTGCCACTGAGATCTAATTATTCAATCAAGTCTTTCCACAGTGCCTTGTTACCTGACACCAGAACATTACGCACGTGACGTGAAGACACTTCCAACCACGGTTTCTCACGTAGCGTCATATAGTAACAATAACACTGTTAGTAATAATCGGCTCATTATTGATAGTATTGATGTTATTGATGCCAATATACAAAGTGTAGTCCACAGCACAAGCACAAGCGCCATGACATGCCTCAGTGCATGCAAGAAACCTGTGTTTATTCCCAGTGAAAGGCAACAGTGCTTCTGCTTAGATGAAATTGCCAGCCAGCCATGATGACACTCCATTTCTCTTCTTACCATTGTGCACTCAGGCAGGTTCAAACACAAACACTGTGGGCCTGCAGTCTAATACTAATCAGAGGACGGTGCATTGAAATATATCGTATATTACGGTTGTGACATCCTCGACATTCAGCCAGCACCGGCCTTGACTCTGATCATCTCTGTGTCTTAATTGATCCGTTCTGGACAATACAGCCGGTGTGTGAGATGTTCTCAATCTGTCCGAGGTCATGATGTCAAGAGCATGTTCTGCCATATCTGCAGATTCACACATGAAGTGTGTGTGTGTGTGTGTGTGTGTGTGTGTGTGTGGAGCGTTTCTGGGTTACAGTGCCATTTCCGCACTGAACATCACGTCACGAGACAGCCTGTCGCTAGGCAGACGCTACAATAACAGCCCGCTTACCTGCACCCTTCGACAGTCCTCCTCACATTTCCTGTGTGCCTGCGCTGTGGATGTCCGCGAAGCATGCACCAATGCACCGTTGTTTCGCCAGCGCCATGTTCACGCTCTGCTCGGACCGGTCCTGATGCGAAGACAGCGGGCAGCCTACATCCGGGCTGTTGCTACGGAAAAGCAAAGCACCTGAGACGGGCGGCGCGAGGCGAGGCGACGCGACGCGACGCCGGGATACACGGCAAATCACGGCTCGTCACGACAACACGCGAGCTCCAGCCTATAGCGACTGAGCGGATTTAATACCCCGCTTTTGCTAAGTCACGGTCACGGCCGGAGCTAATGTGCGAGACGCTGACAGCTGTAACCACGGCATCATGGGCAGGTGTGGCTGTCTGACTAGGACACGCCCCCGAATGCAACAAAGCCACGCCCCTAACCGCACATTACAAAAGCCTATAGGCTTAAGGTTAATTATGTAGTACTTAATTCAGGTGGTGTTGTCTGTGTAGCCCCACAGGCTTTTCTTTACTACAGTACTGTGTGGTTTCAGTTATTTTATTTATAATTAACAGATATTAGCTACTATGTAATACTAATTAGTAGGGTATGTTGTGTCCCAAACATTTAAATAAGCCAGGCTCAGCCTCCCAAATAGCATCCTGATAATGTAGCAAAAATTTCAACATAGCACTAATGACCTTAGTATGAAATCTGTAATATAATTGTATAATAGACCAGTAATGTTGGCTGGTCTACTAGGCTATTATTATTGCTATCAGTATGTAAAATCCTATTTAATGTATCCAGGCTCAATCCAATACATGTAAACCAGTTTTACCCCATCAAGAAGATGAAGTGAGTATGAATGTGGCCACTGAGGGGCAGTACACACAAATATGTCCATAGGAGATGGTTGTTAAAGGTGTATGATCCCAAACCTGAAGAATGTCTGTTGGTTGGTTCAATAGTTACGATTGCTCAAAGCTGAAATGCGCAGATCAACACAATAAGTGTCAGTCGAGTCACAGAGCACCATGAAACTTATCATCATAGTGTCCTGTTGTTTATATGAAGTATAGTGAAGTAAAGTAAAGCATTTTTTTTTTATCTACAGAAAGAGGATCATTTCTCCACATTAGACTAATGCGGATGCTTTGTAGTTGACAGCCAAGTTGACAGCCCCCACAATCTTCTCTAGACTACCATCCTCTCTCTGTGCCTGACAGAATCCCGTCTAATGATGCTTTCTAATAGGACAAAATTGGCTAGAAAAGTTTTAATACAAAATACCAGTAGACAAACAGGATGTTTATAGCATAATACTTCATACGTCTAAGTGTTAAATATTTCTGTTTCATTCTTTGTCTGACAGCCACTTATTATTACTTATTATAAACATGTATTCAAGCTTTCTATATTCAAACACATACAATTTTTTATTATTTGACTTCAAAAACTGTTTATATATGAGTAATGGGGGTAAAAATACATGAAAGTATATTCACTCAGTCGTGAACACTTGACAGGCTTTAAAGACTGCAGGCATGCTTTACACATAGCTGTGTTTTTCCTCAAACATCAAAAATAAATGTTTCACTTCGAGTGCCAAAAAGCAGCCATACTGTTATTCTGATTGATCTTCTGTCTTTTAATTCCCACAGGATAATTCCCACAGTGGGACAGTGGCAATATAAGGCAGATTATAAGGCTATAATATTAATATTTAGTGCATGTATTCTAAACGATATATAGAATTGCTGTATTTTAACCTACCATCCAGTATTACAATAACAAGAAACTTTTTAATTTTCACTTAAATGTGTTAAAATTATTTATTATGACAATCGCACATACATGTGATTTAGATGTTTAGATGTAGTTGTTGGTGGTTAAAACAGGTGCTACATATGGCATTATTTTTTTCCAAAATTGTTATTATGTTGTCCAGTCAGAAACTAAAATAAAAAAATAAATAAAAAATAAATAAATTAATTAATTAATTTAAAAAAAAAAAGAAAATAATAATAATAATAATAATAATAATAATAATAATAATAATAATGAAAATCACAGAAATCATGAAAACAATAGCAATATGCCATTTTTTAGTCTGGCAAATTAATTTATACACTATTTATATCATATCAGACCAAATACATTTTAGATACTATGTAACAAAACCATCCAATTCATAATAGGTATTATTTCTGCTGATCAAGATAAGAGTGTTAGTAGTCAGGTTCAGTTTCTGCCTCGCTACATGGTGTGTGGTTTTACTACTGCCTACTGGAAAAGCTACAGGAGAGGCACAAGGGCTGTCAAACCACCCAACATCAACCAACACAGAAAAGGCTCAAAATAGAAGCTCACCTTTTCCTCATAGCTGCAACACACATACCTCAGAGAATCAACCATACACAACAGATAATAATATCATTTCCATGTGTGTTTAACAAATACGTGCTTCTCTGATCATAAACTTACCATAATTTGGCACTCTACACATGTGTGGCACACATAGTTCATCTGTTAAATGTACCAGGGGTCCCATGAAATGCCAACTAAACAAGGCCCACAACATTATAAAGCCACTCTCCACCACTTCATTGTGCCAGTGTTGGTCTTCACAGCACACAGCAAAGTTAAGCAGGAATTAGATCGCCAATATCCATGCAATGTAAACCAAACACCATAGGATATGATTTATATGATTTTCATGGTCATCAAACTCTAAGCCCTTGTGCTATGTAAATGTGGGTAGCATCAATTGCTACAAAACCAAAACATACTAGCAAAATGGTTTCCCTTTAATTTCTTACTGGTCAGTATACAGTATACAGTATAATCATTGGCTTTGCAATAGTGTTGTTGTTTTGGTAGGAGACTGAACTCAATCTACAGGAAGAAAGAGAAATACAGGAGCGTGTAGAGAAAAACTACACAGATACACACATTTATCAGCTGTATATAGAAATACAGCATAGTGCTGCAATTCAATTTACTGTAGTGCAGTTTTGCTGTAGGTATTTTATAACAGTAGAGCAATAGAGTCATTAGTTAAACTCTAATATTTCAAACTCAACAGAGGGCCATTAAACGTTCTATATATTCAGTGTTATTCACTGTAGCAAAAATATGCCAAGGTTTTGCCCCGGTCTCATTGCATTCACACACACACACACACACACACACACACATACACACAGTCATACATACTTAATAATAGCACAGAGTGGCAGGTCACAGTTAACACTGTGTTCATCTACAGGGTGTCTTTGTTTGATAATAGAGCTGTGTGAGAGAAACATCCACATGCAATGTCCACTCATGACAATAATCTCTTCTTAAATAGGTTATTCTTATAGATTCTTATACTATAAACTATGTGAAAGGGGAAAAGTTCACTTTGTCCAATAATGTTTTATGTCCAGTAATTTATGCATGAGACTGGATAGCAATCCTCAATTTTGTGTCCTATCCTTTTGACTAATTTCCTCATTAGCTTGTGTACTAGTTCCCTTACCTACACACTGTTTCAAACCGATACAACCAGAAAAAAAATTATTTTATCACAGATCATAAAATAATGAATTCCTTCCTTAGAATTATGTACTCGAATCCTTAGCAGTTATCAAATTCAAATTCGAAGTAACTGACAGCAACCCAGTCTGCTGTCCAACAATAGGCCGAAATTAAACCTCATTTTATCTCCAAGATCCTAGAAAAGGTTGTAGCACATCAATTATGTTCATACCTACATAGAAATAACATTCATGAAATATATATAAAGTGTTTGATTTTTATCTGTATTGGGCCTCAGGAACATCCTTTATTAGGTTCCACAAATAACCCCTAAGCATAGAAGCTCCACTTTTATTAGTGCTTTTCCACCGATATGGGTGATGTATTTTGAACAGTGTGCAACATACATAAAAATATGTTTTTAATTATTATTTTTATTTGTTTATTTTTTTGCAAGGGACATATTTTTAACCAGTGTTATTGGTGAAGCTCAAAATTCACAAACACTTAATCACTCATTAAAACCATGCTGAATGTACTAAATAAACATGGTGAATATGATGAAAGTCCAATGTTCTAATATAGGAAAAAAAAACTGTTTCAACAGTTCCAACTATGAACCAGCTGAGTGGCTAATGTTGTTCAAGTAAGGGTGAGGGTAAGGTGGATTTAAAGCTGGTGTTAAAGTAAAATGTTGATTTAAACTGACCATTTACCTTAACTGCTATGTAAAAAAAAAAGCTGTTTTATACACACAACAAACTGCCTTGCATTTTGAGGTTATAACATTGTGAGATGTGGTCTACCCCAAAGTGCCTACTCATTCCCAGCCTAAACAATAGGGATTTATACATGGCCAATGTTGAACAACAACTCAGCTATGCCAATCTTATTGCATTATTGGGTTCCTGACTGGTCAAGCAAGTTAGCAGAGTCTCATGACTGCTCACGATAATGGACTATGATATACTCCAGTGTATCACCATGGATTTGTCTGCCCAAATCTGTTTTTTTTTTTTACAAAACCTCATTTATCAATAATGAGAGAATTGTTATATGAGTGAACAATGATTTTTTTTCACTGGGTGTGGTTTTTCCTAGGAAAGGGGGAGTGGCCAGGCCGTAAGTATATGTGTGTGTAGATATGCCAGTTTTCTTTCACATCCTCAATGAGATCTTTTGCATTTGTGCATCCAAATCTGCTTTGCACTTAAGGTATGTTACTGCTCTCTATATTTCTATATTTTTGTGAGTGTATATGGAATAACCCATAATTTTAAATAAGTATGTTTCATGTCTGCTTATTTAATTATTTGTTAAGGGATATGACATTCTTTTGGACAATATATGTCTAGATCTAGCTAATTCTAAATGCACAATGTCTCACGTTTATTACTATATCTTTCACATTTAATATGTCTGCATTGTAAGAAATAGGAGAGAGAACAATCATTGCAGCAGAATTCATGGCTTATGTGGCAATTTCACTTTATTGCAAATGCACTGCATTTTGGTGCCCTAAAACACTCATTTAAATAATTTCAATATTTATTGATTAAATCACTAAAACACATATAAATCCCTTTAGTTACTATATGTTAAACAAAAATAAATAAATAAAATATTAATTTTAAATTTACAAAGAAGTATTGTAAATGAAAACATTGTCTGTTTAGCATGATTCTAATAAACATATATTCACCAACATAATAAGATTAAGCCTGTATTTTATTTAACCTCAGCTTGTCCATATGCCTATACTTACTTCCCCTACATGCAAAACCAACAACCTATCTCTAATGTTTGTTTCTGACCCATAGCTTCCAAATATGATGAACTGCCCAGGTTCTGGACCCCAGGGCAACTGTACATGGCCTTGCCAGAGCACTCAGCAACCAGGAACCCCAATGTGGCCGAGTCAACCATACCAACCTTACTGGCCCTATCAGCCTAACCAGGCTAACTGGCCTGGGATGCAGCCCTCTGTACCAAACTGGCCAGCTTACCAGCCAACACCACCCACACAGTCAGGTTGGCCAAGTCCTCCACCTGTGGGACCTAGCCAACCAAGTCAACCAATCTCACCAAGCCAACCAATACCACCAAATCAACCAAGCCAAACAATGCCACCAAATCAACCAAGCCAACCCATGTCACCAAGCCAACCAGTGCCACCAAGTCAGCCAAACCAGCCAATGCCAACTAGCCAACCAATCCCACCAAGCTGGCCTTCACAGCTCTCTAAACCCATTAACCCATCATGGCATGGAAACCCTGGGCAGCCAGCATGGCCTAATCAGGGCCCTAGTGGAGGTCAGCAGCATTCATGGCCACCTGTTCCACCAACAGGGCCTGTGGTAAGTCACTAGAAGTTGGTCTAGTACAACATACAGCAACTCGCATGTTTATCTATATTCATGATTGACAATGGTAAAAAAAAAATTCAAACAGTCAAGTGATTTAATTTTGAGTGCAGTGTTAACCAAACAAGCAACCCTAAACTGTTCAAATTTGCTTTGACCTTCAGTCAGTGCCTTTCAACATGAATTTTCCCCGAGGCATCTATGATAAGCTGATGCTTACAATAAAAGGACAAGTGAAGCCTGATGCAAAAATGTAAGTGAACATTGTACAGTCCAGATAACAATGTTTAAACATATATAGTAGGTACTGTAGTTTTAAATAATACAATTTCTAATCAGGTAGTTCAGATTTTCAGTAGCATTTTTCCATACTACAACTTATTTTGGACTTCTGATGTCAGGTTTACTGTTAACTTTGTGCGAGGTAATGACATCGCACTGCATATCAACCCACGCTTCAATGAGATGGGGAAGCAGGTCCTTGTTCGCAACCACAAGCTGGGGGATCAGTGGGGACAAGAGGAGAGAACTCTCCTAGCACCTTTTCCGTTTGTGCCGGGACAACACTTTGAGGTAAAACTCGCAAACACAGGAAAACATAAAAGTCAAAACCTGTTATAAAACCATTTTAATCATCAAGTACTCGATGTAATATGAAACAGTTTATGAAACAGTTTCAGTTCATTATGAAGTTGAGCTCTGCATATATTTACAGGATCCTCTTTTCCTCTATAGATGAAGATCCTGTGTACAATTAACGAATTCAAAGTTGCAGTCAACAACACACCTGTATTTGATTTCAAGCACCGCATCAGAGAGGTGAACCAGATCGATCGTATCAACATCCTGCATGATGTCAATCTTGCATCTGTCAGTGTGGACACTCTTCCCTGAGACACAGCCACAGAACTGCTATTTCTACCTTACTCCATCATTGCATATGTGTAACGCTCAGTAACTCTAACAGTGTTATGGGACAGCCGAAATAATGTTAAACAATTTATTGCAATGCAAATATTTCACTGTGTTCACTGCACTAGTTCTATCTACAGAATGTTGAAATGGATTCCTAATTTAATTAAGAGCAAGCCTTTTTCTGAAGGTTGTTCTGTGTCTCTCACTTATACAGACACATTTTTCCCCAAACGAAATACTCAATGTCTTATTTGTATTTGAGAGCTAATCTATAAAACTATTGTTATTCTATGATCAGTTAATAACCATAGAACAAATCTGATATATAATCATGTTTAAGAAAGTCAGTAAAAGTCTGTAACCATTCCCCGTTTTATTTTAAGAACATTAGCACCAGCAAGTGAAACAGAACCTGTGACAGAAAAGGTACAGTAAGAAACATCAATAAACCTCTAGATAAAAACACTTACGGCCTCATCTTGTGCTCACAATGGTCTCTCTGTTGACTCTATTAGAGTCTGTGGAGTATGTTTAAAATTTTATTTAAATAAAGAAAAGTCCAGCATGTGTCTAAAACACATAAATGCACATCTTCACTTTGGAAGCACAGACATGTACATTAAATTATATGCTCACATAGACCTCTTGAAAGTGAAAACACTATAAAACTTGGTTGTTCATTCTCAGTCAGGTGCTCAAAAACAAAAGAATGAACATTAAAATCTAAAAAAACTAAAATCTTAGAATAAAAATAGTTTGGTAAAATAATTTGCTCTGTTCACCCCTCTTATCTGGTTAAACATCCAGTGCATAATCCCCATCTTCACTACTATATTAACGAAGTCAGGATATTAGTCTCACACAGATTTTGAGACTAGATTTTGTGCTCGAGTCTCTTCTCTACAGACTGCAATAAAAGCTGAGAGAACTGCTCCAGCAGAGCCAGTGTCTTCTCTTCACCTTCACCAAGTGCAGTCGGTCCAGATGCGGGAGCAAATCCAGGAATAGCCTCCAGCTCAGAGCGTGCCATGAACACTGCTTCCATCAGCACGCGTACCATCTCCCGCTGCTCCGAACCCACATTTTCAACATTTCCATCACGGGAGCTCACCTAGTCCAACACACACACACAGTCATGTAAAAAAATATATTCATGGTTTCTGAAACTAGCCATAATAATATCCCACACTGAACAACTCAACAATACAATACATGCAGACTTATCACTGAGGGATCACTGCACTCACCATTGTATAGAGCTGAGTGGCCTTCTTCACGCTGTTGCACAGCTCTGCAGCAGCTTGTCTGCAAGTCTCCAGGTTCATCAAGGGCTCTGCTGGTTACAGCAAATAGAAATTGGACATGGGGATGGGTAAATGTATATCCGAACTAGAAAAGGCTGACCTTTATAATGGTGCAGTTTATGGCTATGACATGGACTATATGGACAAAAAATTATATTGCTAAACAATTTGGTTGTGACATGAATGATATGTTTATAATATAAATAAAAATGATGGATGTGCAGCTACCACTTTAACACTAATTAATCGCTGGTTATGAATCATGCAAATCAAAACATACACCAAAAGAGTGTAAGACATGGACTATATAAAATAAAAATCTGTAAATACATTTGTTGATTCAGACGCATTAGTATTGGAAGTGTGAATTGTTTTAAAAAGAGATATTAGGAGAATTAAAGCATATTGAAACAGTCCAGATACCCGAATAACGAAGAAACAACTCAAACCTTGATCAGACTGGTTGTTGCTTGTCCCACTGTCGGCCTGGGCATCCACTAGGGAGTGCTGTTGAGTGTGTGATGAAGTTTGGGGGCCCGGTGTGTCCTTTCTAGACATAGACTGAGAGACAGGAATGGGGAACACCGGTTCCACCTGACCCTTTGTATAGCATTCATCTCCATGTTGAACTACAGAGTTTTTACTGGGAGAAGGTGTGGACCTAGTGGGATATTCCGACAAAGGGTTACTCAGTCTTGTACTGACGCTGGAAATTTTTGCAGTTGGGTTTGAAGGACATCCACCACGGCTCAATCTTGATTCAGATGGGTTGCAAAGACCAGGGAGAGGAGAAGGTGGAGATGGCGAAACAGGTGAGCTGGCATGAGATGGGCTGGTAGGGGATGACCCCGAGCATGGAGATGTCTGACCACTGGTCAGGTTTAGATGAAAACTTTCTTTGAGGGACACAGAGCGGCTGACTTTGGCTCTGGAGCTGGTAGTGGGACTCATGTATGAGCGGACTTTGAGACGTCTGAGTGTGTTTGGACTTTCCCATGGATGGGGAGATGGAGAGTCTGTGGTAGACTGGTGTCGTAATATTGAATCATTCCTGTCTGCGAGAAGTTCAGGTGTGGAAGGTCGAGAGCTTTGCTTCAAAAGGGATGTGGTTGCACACTTTCGACCTTCAAAGGAAATAAAGACAAGTGTTTTCCGACCTGTAAATGAGCATGTAAAAGCAAACTTTTGTCATTTAAAAAAAAAAACATCTAAAAGTCAACCTACTGTTTGCCGTTAGACTGAGTGCTGAGACAGATTTTAAAAGTGCCTTGTCCACAGGGCTGGCCACCCTGGACTTGCATACTGGGCTGGTTACATTCTGTGTCCTGCAAGTTTTCCTCCTCTTGGGGGCTGAGTGAATATTCTCTGAACTGCAGGAGTCTGCTCTTTGCTCTAAGCTCATCCCCAGATTTTTGCTCTTCTGAGAGGGCTTCTTGTCAGTCTTGGACAGAAATTGGGAATGCCTCCTAAGGAGCACATGCACTGAACATCACATATGTGCAAAATCATCAAGTAATATGGTAAGCCAACATGTTAACATGTCAATCAAACCTAGGGATGGAGCCTTGGGCAAGGAAACACACTGAAATGCTGCTCTGGGGTTTGGGTCCATTTCCTGCTCATTGGACAAAGCATAAATTAATTACTCAAAATAAATGATAAAATTATAAATATGAGACATTACACGTGTACTCAACACACTGATTTTAAACCCATCATCAATACCAGTGCTGTTGGTGTCATCCAGTGTCTCAAAGTGTTTCTTGAAGAAACTCTCTTGTCCAAGGCTCTCTGGTTTGTGAATTGGCCTTCTTCTTGCATCTTCATTCTCCTCATCAGTGCTAAGTGACTCAGGATCATCTGAGCCTGAGAGCAAGAGGTAAAACACATGACACTCAGCAATATTGAGGTTGAGTAATCTAGGTCTACGGACATCCTGTGATCATGATGATGTTTTTTCCTCCAAAACCAGTTCAATCAACAATTTCTGCAGCATCATTCTTACATATCTTATTATAATGGGTGTTTATGGGTTTTGGTGCAGTAGAAAGACGTGTGGTATGCATACACGTCTGCATATCTCTCAGTTATAAGCAAAGTTAGAGCATTAAAAATTCCCATAGTGTTGCAGATCTGTGTGCAGACAGAACCCTTTTACAGCTGTTTTAATTAAACTACCCCTAGAGTGTGTTCACTAGTGTGTATGTGTGTGTTTCACTGCACAGATGGGTCAATTGTAAAGCTCAAGTCTACTGCACAGTGGTCAAAGAGTAGTTCACTAACAGTATTTGTATATCTGCAGAAACATTGAGTATACAGCTATGGTGTGTATATACAGACTGGGTTGAAATAACACTGAAGTAAAAGCTAAAAGACAATGCAGTATTCAAAGTCATCCTTTTCCTTTCAGACAGCTTTTAAAATAGTGCAATTTGAACAAATATTTAATTTTGATTTGGTCACCATGTGGTCTGTACATATAGAAAAGCTTGTGAAAGTGATGTCCAAAAAATCTGAGCAATAAAGGAACAATTCATTCGTTTTGTAATATAAACCTGGCAGAACATTTGGATCAGCTCATCTACTGAAAGCCATAATATTTATTTTGGTAAGTAAAGCTCTGGACATCTGTTAGCTGTGTACAAGGGCAGAATAAATATCTACAGAGAGCTTGCAGCTTTACTTTATGACATATGGTAACTAATAACAGGGTGTCTAACAAGTGGTTGTGCGAGTGGTGTTTTAATGTGCGTCTTTCTTTTAGATTACTCCTTCGGTTTTTCTTTGTAGTTCTGACCTTCATGAGCCTGGTCTGGGCTGGATCCTCCACTGGCATAGCCCATGGAGCTGCCTCTGTCAGGGCTGCCTCTGTCCTGGCACTGGCCTTTCTCCTCCTGCTCCTGGTAAGTTCCGGGCAAGCTGCCAGTGCTTGGGCACAGCTCTGAGCTCAGCATTATATCCTCGGGTTCAGGAGATGAGGCAGTACTCAACCAGGAAGAGTCTGGACGAAACTGCCGATTCTTACTCCGTTTCTGAATTAGCATGAGAAAAAAACTATTATTAATAACATACATGGCACGTCTCTGATTGCCAGCTCTACTGGACAGAAGCCAAAACATTATTGCGAGAAACAATGGCGTTAATGTTATACAGATCTTTATATCCTCCAGCTCTAGCATAAGAATAACTTTCTAGTAAGCATTCAGGCAACTTTAGTAACCAATATAGAAACTCTGTTCACTTTATTAGGAACACAAGTACAACTACAGTCTAATGCAATCATCCAATTAATTATCCAGTAATGCAGATACAGTTCAAAAGAATCAATTAAAGTTCACATCAAATATCAGTATAGGGAACAGGTGATCTCAGAGAAATGGACAGTGGCATGGTTGTTGGTGCCAACGTGTTGGTGTGGTACAGCAGTAACATCATCGGCTTCCCGGTCTGGGCAGCCAGTCTGTGCTACACCAATAAGGGTCCTTGGGCAAGACCCCTAACACAACGTTGGCCTACTTGTAATACCAATAACCTTGTAAGTCGCTCTGGATAAGAGAGTCTGCCAAATGCTGTAAATGGTATGATCACCTGGGATTATCCCTGCACAATATGGAGCATCGGTCTTAGTGGATATGTCTACGTCAAACGTTATATAATACACTGCATTTTGTTCTACATTATGCTCCTGCCACATGAGTGACTGACTGCTAATTACATGAAAATCAGATGTGCAGATATTCCTAACAAAGTAAACACTGAGTACATATAAATATATACTGAATATGTGCCCGATGAATGCATTACAAAGCAGCATAAAGGATATTTAAGAACATTTTTAACAGTTAGATCAGTTCACCTCACACTCACCACGCATCAATAAACCTCTTACTGTACAATCTAGCAGTGCATCATGGGAGCACAAGTGTAGATAACTCACATTGTCTTTGGGCAGACGGACAGTGCTGCCACAGGCCTGGCTGCTGAGATGACCCGTAGCGACCCTTAGGGAAGACCCGGGCTTGGAAAATGAATCAAACTGCCGAAGTTCCAGCATGGAATTCACCATCAGTTCAAAAGAGCCCATTCTACAGTTCCAGCGTTTCCTCCTGCGTGGAGCCTCGGGCAAGGATGGTTCAGACACACACGAGCCTCCTGTAGACTCCTGGAACTAGATCATACAAAGCAATTGGAACAGGACAACACTATTAGCATCATGTAGTGTCTGGAGCACAAACAGCACAAAGCGGTTTATTTCTCTAATACTTCAGCAACTGGTTAGTTACTATACCGAACTATTTATTAGGGGAGGATATAAGCAAGAAAGTCATGATTCCATGGGACCTTTCTGACAGGTGAACACTACATGTGCCTCTCTTCTGACAAGCTCCATCCTTTCGTGTCCTGCATTCATTCTGATGGATTTGGCATCTTTCAACAGGACAATGCACCACCATACACATTTACACCAAATTATGGTTAGAGGAACACATATCTGAGTTTGGGGTTGAGTCATTCCCACCCAAGTTACCAGATCTCATAATTGAGGACCTGCCTACAGAATATTTTCACAAGCACAATTCCATGCACCCTGTCCTATGGGGAACCTCAGAGCCTGCCCGAGGCATACTCAAAATACGCGGCCGCTTAGGGCCCCTACGCCACCAGGGGGCCCCCCAAGAGCACCAAGATATCATGATAAAAAATATA
>JAOVVF010000034.1:317163-346149 GCA_028565595.1 Duopalatinus emarginatus | reverse complement strand
ACTTTTACTTTTACTGGAGTAATATTTTACCTTGGGTATCTGTACTTTTACTCAACTACATGATTTGGGTACTTCGTTCACCACTGGTAGTAGTAGTAGTAATAGTATTAGGAAATCTAAAATGTTTTTGTACTGACACAATGATGCAGAATTCATAAAATAAAATTTGTCCAAAATAGCGTGCCTATAGGGTGACTTTTACACATTATGGTATATATCTCAACTCTGAGTTCACTTTGGATTCCCATTTCTACCAACTCATGGAAATTTGATGGCCAGAACTAAACTGATGGCAAGTTCACTACCTTAGTGTGCCATTCCGGTCTCCTGAGGCCAGATGTTTGCCATCTGGACTTACACAGATGGTTCTGATGCCTGTTCGACTGTCTGCAGGCGGCTCCTCTGGCTTCTCTGTGCAGCTGGTGCCTGATCCCTCGGTGTCCAGCAAACAAGCGTTGTTACTGGCGGTATGAATCACCTTTCGGAGATCCTATTTAGTGGCAATGTCAAACATGAGAATTGTTATTTTAAAAAATGTATTTAAAAAAAATATTTACAGGACAATAAAAAATCCTGTGTATGTGTGTGTGTGTGTGTGTGTGTGTGTGTGTGTGTGTGTGTGTACTCTTTAGCCTACAATATTTTTTAAATACTTTCATGTAAAACTTCTTAAAATGCACAAAATTCCACATTTCATTGTTTTAATGCTACAGCGCCACCTTCTGGGCAAAAATCAGTGAGCAAACCTTTGTGTTAGACATTCACAGTAGGCTAGAGTGCCAAACAGCAGACTTACATTACTGAGAAGATTACTACTGGGTGGGTTTGTGTGTGTCTCAGTGCTCCACATGCGGATTGTGCCGTCTGCAGAGCAGCTGAAAAACAGCCCTGTAGAAGCGAGTCCTGTCAGAGGTTCCTCTTTAGCTCCAGGGTATATCTGAAGAACAGCATTGTCATATCATTCACATAACAGGAGCAAACAGTGTTGATCAATAGCACAGCAAAAGCTATAAAGCATTGAAGAGGCAGGGTATATCTAATGTCTGTGTGCATTTGTATCATCTCTAATGTAGCATGGTGCGTGTGTGCTTGAGGTTTGATTTTAGACTGTTGTCGAGATCTCAAATCTGAGTCTACGTTTTTTTATTGCAGTACAACACCAGCAATGCTGGCTGTAAGTCATTTACATTTACAGCATTTGGCAGACGCTCTTATCCAGAGAGACTTACAAGGTTATTGGTATTACAGGTAGGCCAACGTAGTGTTAGGAGTCTTGCCCAAGGACTCTTATTGGTGTAGCACAGACTGGCTGCCCAGATCGGGAATCGAACCCATGTCTCTGACATGGGAACCCAATGATGTTACCACTGTACCACACCAACCCAACGACTTACACAGATTGCTGTTATTTAGTGATTTTGTAAGGAGTCTCCAGTGTCAGCACTGTAACAGATGAAGCTGTAGCAGTAAAGCTGTAATTTTTCTAACACAGGTTGAAAGGTAATGGTAACATTACAAGCTGACTTGTCTTATTAACTTTAAAAATGGGAAATAAGGAGAGTATAGTACACTGATTATAGCTGATATAATGGATGCCCCACAATGTTGAATGTAAATACTAATGGATTCAAATATATATGATTTTGGCATACTTTATTATCTAAGAATATTTAAACTTTTGGTGATTTCTGTGGATTATAATTAACTTTGGGCTAATATTAGCATCACACCATGCTGGTGCTGATTACTTTCCTATAACACCAAGTCTAACTAGACACATTTATTGCGTATTTATGTGGTAACTTTGCCAACAGCTCATATTGTTTCGGTAGACATCTGGAACCAACCTGTGCTAAACCTATCCACTATGAACTACAAGTTTAGCCCACTGTTCAAAACATACCTGCACATCCCACACACATGCCGAGTGGTAGAGACCAGAGTACACTTTTCTCACTCTCTGAAAATCTTGAACATCCCAAACATACAGGCTGTGGTCATTATATACACATGACAGCCAGAGGTTAACGGGGTCATAGGTCACCGCTACTGAGTCGGGGTACCTGGCATCTGGTTTGTTGGAGAACAGGTGACTGTTAAACAGAGAGAACAGAAACAGCTGTGAGTGGAAATTTATTCCGTCATGTTCAGTCAGCACTTTATCCTAGTGATAGCTGAGGTGGATCCAAAGCCTGACACTACATTTTTAACTTTAAGAATAAACATGTTATATAGATAAAGCTTGACGAGCACAGGCACACAATAAAATGTATTACTATATGCTCTTTACATACAATACATTCCCTATTCTTACTGTTTTGTTAGGATGCAAAAGTAAAAGTAGTTTTTCACACACAAACTACATTTGGGCAGGCTACCCAGGTTTATTAGCCAGAGTATATTTGAAGACTAATTTGAACAGTTTTCATTTTTATTATCTGTCTGGGAGAACGGTGCCATCTGCAGTTGAAAGAGAAATAGAGAGTGGTTAAGAAAACAAGAGAGAGAGAGAAAGAGAAAAAAAGAGAAAGAGAGAGAAAGAGAAAAAGAAAGAGAGAGAGAGAGAGAGAGAGAGAGAGAAAGAGAAAAAGAGAGAGAGACAAAGAGAGAGAAAGAGAAAGAGAGAGAAAGAAAAAGAAAGAGAGAGAGAAAGAGAGAGAGAAAGTAAGAAAAAGAGAAAAAGAGAGAGAGAGAAAGGGAGAGAGAAAGTAAGAAAAAGAGAAAAAGAGAGAGAGAGAAAGGGAGAGAGAGAGAGAAAAAGAGAGAGAGAGAGAGAGAGAGAGAGAGTTCTCTGTTATTAATCTAGAAGATGCTGACATGGTGAATATATTACACCCATGGACCAGGTTGTTCAGTTATTTATGTCACAGAGTACTTGGCAACTAATGGTCTTGGCGCTTGCTACTTGGCAGTGGAGCACCTCATATTATCAGTATTCTTACTTACTTTAAGAAAGCATGGCTGAGCCTTCTTCAGAACCATAACTTGCATACAAATTCTACTCCCCAAACACCCCATCACCTTACTGCCACAAACAGGATTTTATTTTGTGGGAAATACTGAAATCCATGAGAAATACTACCGAACAGCTGCATCAGATAAGACAGTGTGTTAAAATGTGTCAATTACACAACAGAGCCAGAGACCACTTTAACACAAAATTACAGTAAATTCTCTGCTCTGGTGACTATTCTCTATTGATAAGCAAATTCACTCTCCATTATTCTCTTTACTGCAACTTAAGTGCACTCAGTTGCACCAAAAACCGACTGTGCAAGCTAATTGTGCTTTAATGTTTGCTTGATCACTGAGATATTGAAGCATTTGTTACTTTAAAAGTCACCATTTGGCCATTTAATTTCTACCACTTTGCCATTTGGGCTCACAAACACTTCCAGTGTGTGCAACAAAGCTGCTGTATGCATCAGATTAGTACAGTGCGTAATGTTTATACATGAGACACCAGATGCTTTGTTCCTCTCACCAATACAGCCTGCATGTTCTTTTTTTACCTCATGACAACAGACAAACACACAGAATGACTAGTCATGGTTTATATACACCGAGACGTCTGACAGATGTGACTGCCTAATCCCACCTGGCTTGGGTGACAGAAGATATGTCAGTGCCCAGGTGATGAGGCCGAGGCAGGGTGCAGATGAAGTGCAGGTCAGACGGACTAAACACTCTCACCGTTCCATCAGCACATGCACAGAAGATCAGCTCCTCGGTTACAAAGAGGGCACTGGCTTTACTGGTCTACAGAGTCAAATAAATAAAAGAGAGAAGTCAAAGTGGCGTAATCAGATATTTGCATAAACATAAAGATCATCATGTGATTGTTTTCTTTTAAAGCAGATACAATATGCCTGCTGCTGATTTTCTGTCATTCAGAACACATATTAAGTTCTCGTCATGTAAATCTGTATACACTAAAGTACCAAAAAACTGGTAAACTAGGATCGACTGGAGGATTTCTGCGTTTCACAGTGCAGTGCATGGCATCCCAGATGTGCTTCATCTCTCTAGACATATTTAATGGCACAGTGTCCTGTTCAGAATGACCCATCAGAATGAATGCAGGACATAAAAGAGTGTAACTCATCAGAAATCACATAGTGTTCACCCTCCAGAGACGTTTGTAGGTGTACCAGGGGTCCCACTGATAAACAAATCCCATACTATTATGGAGCCACATTATGGAGTTTATACAAGCAGCATGTATTTTAGTGTGTATTTTGCTTTAACACAACAGCTAGGTAAAGAACATTTAGGAAAAATAGACTCTGTTACTATATGCTACAGCACACAGTCTGAGAACAAGGACTCATCAACCTGTTTTAATCTAGAGATAAAATTAGGTCACTGCTAATAGCAGTCTCACCCCTTTAACAGGAAATGTTCTAACAGACTAAAATAAACCTCATGCATTATCCATACAGCGTTACTAAGCTCTGTAGGGAAAATGGATTGAACCTGTAGGTTCTCTGGCATGCACACACACACACGCACACGCACACGCACACTCACCCTTAGGTCTACCCACTTATCCAGCATCCTCTTCTCATTGAATTCACAAAGCAGCCCTGAAGAAGTGATGCAGAAGATACTTTCAGACTTCTCACCACGGCCACAGGCTACATCACAGAAGTTGTTGTTCTGTAGCTCCCCCAAAAGGCCAGAACGCCCAAGCAGAGGAACAGGGGCTGTGAGCTGCTGTGAGGTGGAGAAAAAGGGAGGCAGGAGATGCATAGTTATTGTATACGTGTATAAATCTGGAGTAAGGGTAGATAAATCTATATTAAGGGGTGAAGGTATGTGCTTTTTATCTTTATAACTACCACTTTAACATAGAAGCTTAAGCTTTAGTAAAGACTTTCAACCTCATATGCATCACACCTAGACATGCATTTCTTGTCATCACATCCAACACATATTATAGTACATCTTAATGTTTCACCTAGATGCAGACCAACTTGTCAGTAAATGATACCTTGCTGGAATTGCAGGGTTCCAGGTACCAGTATCTGACATGCCTATTCCCAGCTGTCACAAAGTAGGAGCTGTCCTCAGAAAAAGACACTGCTGTCACCTTACTGGACACCTTGTTAGCAGCCACCAACACATTTTTCTGTTGGAGAAACACACCAAATAACACACCTTCAATAACAGCAATCAATTGTCTGAGCTGTTCTCTGCTGTTTTGCAGGTATTGAGCACATGGCTAGTCTTTTTTGTGCTTACCTTCCAGGCCCAGACGTTGACACTCATGTCATGCTGGTAGCCAATGCTAACAATGTATTTGCTGTTTGGAGAGAAGGCCACACAGGCTACTCCATACTTGTGCTCCTGTAGCTCTGCCACCTGGGAGCCATCAGCCACATCCCAAACCCGCACTGCAGGCAGGTGACCATACTGAGAAGGGAAGAGAGAAGAAATCAGTTCGTATAACCAACATACACTAATACCACCTGCCAAAACGGTCACTACAAGTAACTCTGATCCTTATGTTTGCCCATTTCTCCTGCTTCCAAGACATTAACTTTGACAACTGACTGTTCACATTATTCCAAATATACCCCACTCCTTAACAGGTGCCACTGTGCCAACAGGATAATCTGATCTGAGTGACTTTGACAAGGATCAAAATGTGTCTAGACGACTAGGTCAGAGCATCTTCAAAGCAGTAGGCCATGTGTGGTGTTCCTAGTATGTAGCGGCTCATAGCTACCAAATGTGGTCCAAGGAAGGATAATTAGCTCATGACACACAAGGCTCACTCATGTGTGTAGGGAATGAAGGCCAGCCTATCACTGATCTGCTGTTAATGTCTTGGTGCCACAGACACCACAGCACGTCTTAAGGAGTCCATGCCTCGACAGGTCCGAGCTGTTTTTGTGGCTGTTAATGTTGCAGCGGATCGATATATGTCACCATTGCTTAAAATGCTGTTTTAGGGATTTGCGCTCGCCATTTCTCGCAAGACATGATGGCTTGAAAACGTTTTTGTAGAGACTTAACCCCAGTCCTCACACAACTTCATGGCCATGCTGCATCATGTAGCTTACAGAGAGGATATGAGGTGCATTGTTGATTGTGCTGTTATGACCAGATTGAGACTGTTCTAATTTGCCTTGTTGTTTTTAATTACAAAAGTTACAAAATTATCCTGATTAGGAAGATACATTACCTCTCCTGTAACAAGATATTTGCCATCAGACGAAAAGGCTAAAGCAGTTATAGTTTTCCTGTAGAAAAAGAAAACATGTTCATCAGGCTTGGGAAATTATCCACTAAATAACTAATCATCTTTCATTCACTGTCAGTTTATTACCTGGATGTGTTGATTATGTGCTGCTGTTTGTTCTTTCTGGGGTTCAGTAGCACTACTACACACCTGAAGAGACCACACACACCCATAAACACAGACAGACACACATATTATAGAGACAGTTACATTTTCAGTGTGTACACATCAGACGTCTGGCAAAACTGAACATGAGCTGGCCTTTGAAAACTCATTAAATGCTGCTGGAATACTGTATAACAGTATCGGTTCACTAGACCACACACAAACCTAACACCAGCAGGAGAGTTTTAAAAGGTGGTCACATTTAAAAAGGTAATGGACACATGTTTAAAAACCATATGCCTCAGCTTCCCGTTACTACGTCACTTATATTTGCCACTATTTGTTCACAGGCCCTCTATAAACATTTTGCAATATAGTCATAAAGATAAATTTACCATACAGCCTATCACTAGTAACTTCCAATATACAGCTTAAATAACAACTGCCATATTGTGTCTTCATGCTGTAATGTAATACCAATAAAATAAATAAATAAATAAATCACACAGATTCTGTCCCCACAAGTGCCAAAGTTTTCATATGATCTGGGCCTAAAGGCAAATTCTAGTTCTGCTAAATAAATGTTTGATCTCAATACACAGCTTTGTGAGACTGAAATGCAGACTATGTGAGACTAAATTTCACCACACAATGCTGAGACCCATTGCTGGAAACACAACAGAGGTTAAAAATTAAGCTGGTCATCAGCAGGCTTGCAGTTATTTCATGCCATTAAGAAATGCTCTTAAGTATTTCAATTGTATGTTTTTTTTTCTCCTAGCTTTCCTATTTTCACCCATACTAAAATTATGGCAAAGAATTATCTCTAAGGGACTGCCTTACAACATTTCAGTCGACCTGCTACTCTCTGGGATATGGATCGGGAATGAAAAAAAAATCCCTCCATTATAAAGCCTTTCACTCACCCAGCCGGGTAGGCAACAGTCCCAGAGCAAGGATCACACGTTAGTCCACTGCTTCCTGAAGTTGTGATACCAAGTACTCTCTCCAGAGTTAACTGAAACAGCAGAGACATGAAATTAAAGAACTTGCAGAATCACAACACTAATGAAAGAAACAGATATTTTACTCTGTCATTTTTTTTTATGTGATTTATAAAAATCTTTGAATTGAGGTTTCTTACTGGTCTAAACTGGGTTTAATAAATAAACAGCATAAATCATGTCCACTGTGTGTAAACGTTTAGAGTGATGGACTTCTATCATACAGGAAAGAATGCTGATGATGGTGAAAGTGAATTATTTGCCTACTTGCACACAGAGGAATGTGACCTTTGCATTTAACCCATCAATGCAGTGAAACACACACACCAGTGAACACAAGATGGCAGTGAACACAATTGCCCAGAACAGAGTAGCAGCCCCACAGTGCCCAGGGAACAATGGGGGAGTTACGTATCTTGCTCAAGGGCACTTCAGTGATGTGCAGGAATCGAATCCATGACTTTCCAGTCATGAGACCGGTTGCCTAACTACTAGGCCACAGCTGGCATATACAATGAACCAAAGAAGTAAATGATCAAGTTGATAAATTACAGTGTTTAACGTTTTTTTTTTTTGTTTGTTTGTTTTTTGTTTTTTTTTTGGGGGGGGGGGGTGGTGGTGTCTTTTTTCCTTCTTTGTTTTCTGGACCAAGGCAAAGAAAAACTTCATTAGTCGAGACTGGTTGATAAAAGACCTTTATCACTAAAAGCATTTATCAGCAGCCAGCAATCAATACCATTGATCAAATACTCAGTAAGCATTCTTTCTAGAGTGACTTAGTCTGGTGAAACAGACCTCGTTTAGTCTGTCATATGTAGTTCTTTATACTACATTTATATATACATTTATATATACAATATCAATCATTTTTATAAGTGAAAAGTGAAAGTGAAATATTTTGCACACAAAGGTGACATCTGCATTTCAACACACACACTAGAAAACACACTCTTGTGTGTTCTTATGATGTAAACACTCACTGTCATCCAGAGATTTTAAAATGTTGTCATTTTTTACAACAGAGTGGGGGGCAGCCCCAAGGCACAGAGCCTGGGGAGCAGTTAGGGGAGTTTGGTGCCTTGCTCAACAGCACCGGTTCCCTAACCACAAGGCCATGGCTGCCCCCCACACTGTTGTAAAAAATGACAACATATTAACCTATAAGAACCCAGACCCAGTTCACCTTAAAGGAAAGTTATGAGGGATATAAAACAGACCACAGGAACCACATAGAACACAATTCTGATTTTTTTTTTAAAGTGCTGTCCCCTATTGTCAAGAACCTGTAATGTGACATTTATGATACATTGGGCGTTTATCATAAATACGCACTTTGCTTGAAAATATATCAGCTGACATTTTTTGCTTCAATATAAAGATTTGCCTGGATGACAGTAAGTGTTTACAACATATCTATTTCATAGCAAGATACAACCTACACCACTAACGTAATGTGCAAAACATTGAGATAAATTACTGTTTTAATTCTAGATTACGTGCAATGCCCATGTCCTTATGCATCTTAAACTTAACTTTATTTTTAACATTAAAACTTAATGTAAAATATGTATATTAAAACTTATATTGAACCCTCTCAGACAACAGTATTAATTTAATTTAAGGTTGGACTTTCAAATAACTTATTATATGTTTTAAATGTATTATATGCTGTAAAGTTGAGTGTACTGTTGGGTGTTTTTAAGTGCTGTAAACATGCATGCATGTTGTTTTAAAGGACATTTTAACCATCTTCTTACCTTAAATTTTGTAAATCTTATATTTACATATATGTATTAAACTTATTATAATAGTAGGTCACAAATGGCAACCCAATAAACCATATCTTAACCATACCTAAATGTGATTAGATCTTCAAATATAAATAATAATATAATATAAAATAAAATAATGCAATAAAATAATTAAAACAATTTAATACAAAGTCTGGATTTCCATTTCAATGCTGATCAAAACTGAGCCATTATCTAGTAGATAGTAGTGTCTAAATGAAGGTAGTGTGAACATATATACCTTGTTGGGCATGTCTTCTTTATCCAGCCGTCTGTTCCTCTTCAGTTTAATAGATGGAGACATCAGGAGATTTTTAATTCTGGTTTTAATTGTTGATCCCTCCATGATCACAAAACCTCACACAATATCAACAGTATCGTGTTCACAGCTGATCTTATAGGATCAAGCAGTATCTCTCAGAACCAAATAAACAAGAGCACGTGCGTAAAGCGTCTCATAATATGAACTTTGAGAAGAGTTTGAAGCTCCTCTAATAAAGAGCACGCGCCAGTGCAGGGTGATTGGCGGCGCTCGGAGTCACGTGACCAGCTGTATAGGTGCGCTGCTACCTTTCTCCCTGGGCTGTACCATGGACTCATAAGGAGGAGGGGGGGCACATCTGACTGGGCTTTAGTTTTCTTCCGTTTAGCATACAATAGGGGTGGTCACGCTGAGTCTACGTGTGAAAACGCATAGAAGGGTCATAACAAGATTAACTACATTTAGATCAAATTCAGTAAATTGTTTTTTTTTTAAGTGGATGAAATCAATTACAATGACAATACCTGTTATAACTGATCACACAGTACACCTGAATGTGGTTTGATTTGCACGCGAGGTGTGTATTTATACTTATTCCTGAAGTGAACTGCGCATGTGCAGATGAAGTGTATGAGTTTATGTGTTAATACATTCTTATAGTTAAATGGATGGAGAATATCATCACTTACACCAGAAGTACAGGAGCTTGTAGATATTTTATTTTTTCAATTAATTAAATAATATAACCCACAAGCAAAGTATCAGTGATAAATAAATAATATAATTATATTATTTACTCTATTTTAATTATATTCTTATAATGTAGTATATGTTATAATATAATTATACATAACATAACATAATTATGTATTATATTATACATATAATATTTGAATGATTTAATTATAGTTTAATAATGTTTTACTTTTTATAGTAGCACAAACATAATTAATAATAAAATAAAACAAATGCATAAATAATGCAAATGCAGGTAAAGTGAAATAATTTTTTTTTTTTACTTTCTCTTTTTTGTTGATGTCCTTTCTTTTTTTTAATCTTTCTTATTTTTTCATAATATTGGAATGTTGTATTATGTAGTTTTAACTTTAATCTCTATTGGTCAACTAAGTGGGCAGAGTAACTTAAAGCAAATTTGTTCCAATATTTCTGATCACTTGAAAAATCAGTAAACAATTACAATTAAACATATTTACATTTAAGTATCTGGAAATTAAAGCTGAAATTCACATCTATTCTCTCATGGTCATCGTTTGACCTCAAACACAATGTTTCAGTTTGTAACGAAAAAAAAAGGTTCATGTCGTTCCAATACTTTCGATTGTACAATTAAATTTGTCATTTAAATGAATGCATTAATTTCAGTACGATTTAACAAACAACTAGAAGAAATCCACACATGAAAGCTTTAATAAACAATGGTATATATTTAAATTAATAATTTTTACAGTTATAGTCCTTTATACATTACTAAGGACAGCAGTTAATCCCATCACAATCTGATGACCACAAAGTATTTATACTGCAAAAGATATTTAGCAATAATGAATTAGCTCCTATAGGATAATCAGTAAAAAAGTATACATACATACAATGAGTGCATCAATAGCCATGTAACAATAAAACACTAAAGAAAACAGCATATTTGTAACCGTACCCCAATATGGGTCTGCCTGGAATTGACACCATCCATACATTATCCATACATTAATTTAATGTTTAAATTCAATGCTATGACTTTAGCAAAAGTGTATACTGTATTCTCAGTACCCTGTAGAGGCAAAAAAGGGAAAACAGTTACTTCCAAGCACCTGGGTGCAACCATCAAGTGCCCCTGATTTCTGTACAGGTGCATATAGAGAAATTCAGAAAACTACTTTCTTTCAAATCTTCTGTAGGTGAGAGGTTGCATTAATAGTAAACAAAACTATGAAGCTGGAGTTCCTAAGCCACTACAACACATCTAAATAATCCTCCTTCTTTTTCTTGCTGAGCCTCCCCTTGTGGCACCTCTATTAACAGCAAGGGATTTTTGTCTTAGCTGCCAGGGTTCCAAGATGAGTGGGTTGGATAAGTCCTCTTCTATAACCACACCAGATGTTCTCCGTGTTTTCCTCACTTTCACCACAGTTGCAGAGATTTGTTCGTCTTTTACCAACTTAGACAAATTTTTATTTTGGACAGCACTCTCAGTGCCTGTTAAGGATGGAGTTTCTTTGTTCAAGTGCTCTGACACTAGAGTATTCTTCATTACATTAGAGACTGTTGTTGCATCACATTTTTCCATTCCTTCATTTTGGTCTTGCAGATTCAAAACTTCATCCGTTAATAGTTCAGCAGAGTTTGAGACTGCAGCAGAACTTGGTGGAGATGTCCTTATGCCTTGCGTGAGCTTTACGGTACCGGTCTTGCCGAAGGACTGCAACACAATGTTCGGCAATGGTCGCTTTTCTGCAAAGGCAGACAAATGATGTACAGTCAGTACACTGTGATCACATTGTCATTCAAACACAGATACTTTTAAAACTGCTGTGTGAAGAACTAGCTCTAAATGTGTGCTAGAAGATTGGCATTAACATGTCTATGTAGGCACTGCAGTATACAAGAGACACTGATAGATCCCACACATTCTAAATAGCTCTGCCCACATATGGTTACACACTGACTTACCAAAACACCATATCTGGTAAACAGTTTCTCTTAAATGGAAGACTTTTAAGGCTATTTGTGTGCAATGTATTTGGAAGCCCCTTTATTATTCTTGCCCTTTTCAATGGTGTATTTGGAAATATTGTGGCATGAGCATTATGAAAGCATGTAAAGCGATACTGTTTGGCTCCTGGGACATGTGTCTGTTTTCTTGAAGAATTGTGCCTGTAGCTATAAAACTCTAGCGTACAAATGTCTTGAGTGCACATAGCGATGCTAGTGATGTTTTGGTGGCATTTGTTGGGGCAAGCTGCTGGCAGAGAGTGACTAAAATGTGCACTCGAAATAAAACAAACAAACAAATAAATATTAAATGACAAGACACAGACTGCCAACAGCAAAGATATGCCTCTTATGATTTTACAATACACTACATGTGCTTCACCTATATGCACACTACCTTGTTGTAGCACCACAGTCAGCAATTACTCTGCCTGTTATGCTGACATGAATTAGGATGGAAGCTCCTTTACCCTTGAATACACTTCTTCACCACTAGTATTTGTGCATCTAAATTTATACACACACACTGCTTGCAAAAACAGCAGAGTAGAAACACAGTACTGTACGTTGCTGAACTGGTAGTACTGCTACAAGACATATGTGGATGGATTTCCATAACTGATACTTGATAAAAAAAAAAAATCATCCTTTTACTAAGTACCTGCACAGGATAGTAATGTTTTTGCTTTTCAGCATAGTATATTATGTTACTATCAATATGATACCAAAGACAGTTTATTTTTTTTTTACGTTTTATTTCATATGACACTAATGTGGCAAAGTTCTACCTATGAGTAGTGACCTTTAATAAGAAATGTAAATAAAAAAAAAAAAAGGAAACACGTTATTTAATCAAATTGTAGATTAAATAGCGTGAAACAATAAGTAATACAGGTTATTTAGCAAATAAGTCTCAGTATTTACCTGTTTTAATTAAAGGCAGGGGTCCACTGACAGTGTAGTTGTCTGTTGTATCAGGACTTAAATGTGACTTAAAACTCTCATCCGCAGCCACTGTAAAAATCCCATGGCCATAATTAGAGTCACAAAATACATTATAGATGAAGTATAATAAAATGTTCAACATTAAAAGCACTCATATACAGATAGGCCTCACACTTAAATACAACAGTGCTATAAGGCCTGCATTAAAACTTTGTGTTGCAAATAACAGCAACAAGAATTTGCCTGATGAGACTCCTACATACAAAATCCCTCCGGAGCCTCCAGGGTCCTAGGTCCTCTCGTGTGAGCTCTTATTTCCAGCTCAGCTCACTGGCTTTCAGTGGTATTTAGGCAAGTTGAATAAAGTGGTCAAAAATGTCATTCTGTAAACAATGAACTAGTGTAGATCTTGGATCAGTTCTTGCACTCACTGAAACTGCAATCCAGGCAGGATCAACCTGATAGTATTATTAATAAAAAATCTCTTGGTACATGACACCATGTTCCCAGAGCTTTTGCTAGAAAAACATTACAGATGCTCTACCATACTTAACAGTGGAGAATTACTTAACAATGGAAACAATTTTCTGTATTCTTTATGCTAAACACACCTTGCAGAAATGCTCCACATTTTGTCTTATCTGACCACAGAACCCAGCTCCAAGGGGCTTATGTTTGTGGGCAGACAAAAAGAAAGGCCTTCTTCTTCTTTCCAATTAGTGTGCTGGCTGGCAGGTGACAGCTAATTGTAGATTTGAAGACTTGGCAACCCCAAAAAGGCTACTATCTTTATCAAATGTACATCCATCTGAGTTATTGCTCAGACCGTGTATATGGGCATTTCTAGGCCATGCCATGTAGCTGTATTTATAGCCGTTGTCTGATTTATAAAGGTCAACACACATTTGTCTTGTTTCTTTTGGTAGGCTCTTATGTTCTGTTTGGCATTCCCGAGGTAACAGAGCCTGTTTTAACAGCATAAGATTTTAATTAACTTGCTACTTACTGATTTTACTTATTTAATTTTATGACATTTGCTGATAAAGAACTTTGAACATAACTTGTTTCTGAGTTAAATGTTCGAGTCTCAGCTCCAATAGAAAAAGTAAATGTTGAGATCACATACATAATACTGGCAGGAGAACACATGTCTAAACATGAAGCGACAGTGAGTTTTTAAAATGAATCTTCTGCGCAGCCTTGACCTATATGTGATTTTTTTTAAATGCCAGATTGACGTGCCTTTATACCGTGGCTTGCTTTATAACAAAAAGCTAAATGCACATCATGCTTACCTAAAACACTGTGCCTACACCAACCTTTAAGTGAACACAGACAGTGTTGGTAGAGAGTGGTGTCTGGTTGACTACCTAGAAAGATTTACCTTTCTTTTGTGAATTTCAGCTTAAACAATAAAGCATAAACAATAAAATTCACCCATACATGTCTAGCACTTTATATCTTCTAGGATAAAGACATGCTTGTGCTCCCCACCCTTTTTTTGAAATGTGTACTTGCATAACAGACTGCAACAGAACCTAATGAAATGTTTCACTTTAATACAGTTACCTAATACTCAACTCACTGCCTTTAAATAGTTGGCAGTTAAATGAGTAGACAATAAAGCTATTTTATTAAACCAGACACAAGATTGTATACTGACAGATCACATCCAGCTTCTAAAGATTTATATGGAAATGGAGGAGTGTCTCATAGTCACTGAATGGGGCAAGCTGTGTATTCTCCATAGCTCAGGTGTGTATATAATACTAAAAATATAGCTGATCTTCTGAATCTGATGTGAGGAAGACATCCTCTAACCAAAATGTTTCTCTGGTCCTGAATGCACTTCTGTGGCCAAGTCTAAATGCAAACCCCAGAAAAACACTGAAGTGTGTAATACTAACCTGTGGCAGTAATAGAAGGCTGCAGTAAGGCCTTTTTGGATCTTTTGCGTATATAATTAGGGGCTTTCCACCGTCCAAGGCGAGGTGGGAGTCTGTTGCCATCGCTGTCTACCCGTCGAGGGTTCACTTGAGGACCTGGAACTTTGGTCTGCAGTTGACAGTTTTCTTTTAAACTTGTCTTGTTTCTGTCCTGAGTCGTCTCTGTTAAAATGAGACAAAAGATTTTATACTATTTAATACTATTTTCACATGAACTTGGAAAAGTGTAACACATTTTTATGGTGTTACATGGCACAGACCGAACACAACCGGCGTACATCAAGAAAAGCATGCTGATATTTCATAAAGTGAGGCTGCTACATATCTTACCAATTATTTCTACTATCTTGCTTTGGTAGGCAGACTGTCTCCGAAGCAGTGCGTTTTTCTTCTTCTCTAAGCAGTGGCTCCGGTCCACAAGAGCCGAAATCATAATTCGAGCCTGTAAACAACCAAGGGTACACCTTATTAAATTAATTACTATACAGGGGGCATTGCACTGCATTAACCCATTTAACTGAAGAAACAAGTCACACAGAACAATACACATAATGTTTATCATGGTTGTGATTTTAAATGCTGTAGTTTTTTGTGTATAGCAATCCATGAACTACCCAGTGCATTCCTTATTTAAATTTAACCGCCCTTGCATCACTATGTCAATATTACAGCCAAACCTCACTGCATGTTACTAACCTGATTTAGAATGTCATGGTTGCACATTTTGAATCGGTCTTCAACATTCAGTGTTTTTTTCAGTGCAGAAAAAGAATGTCGCAACTCATCTCGACGCACACGCTCTTTTTTACTGTTATACAGCCGCTTTTTAAAGTCATGTTTTGGCAGGTACCCTGCTGTGCTTATAGTGCTTGTGAGACGTTTAATCTGTAAAAAAAATAATATAAAATGCTGTTACTATTAGTCAGCCCATGGAAATGTCTAAATGCATAAATATTAAAAACTACTGACAAAATGTAGATCTTAAAAATACATACAACTTGGTTTGAGATTATTTGGATAAGCAATCTTACCTTTTTTTTCATTTTCTGTGCTCTCTTTGCATTCCTGTGTTAATAATATACATTGACTGATTATACATCACCAATTTTCCACTTAACTACTGCTATTGTTAGGCCATATTATTCATAAATCTCTCATGAAAAAAATCTAAAAAATATTTTATACCTGAATTTGTCTTCAAATGACTCAGTTCCATCATCATCATCATCATCAGATGTGTCCTCCTAAGATTCAAAGACAACTTCAGTAATAAATAGCTTTTCTATTCTTGCATAACATGTATAACACTTGACATCTGGTGGGAGATTATTTTTATATATTAAAACTGGGCCACTTACAGTGTCACTTGTTTCACTGTCATTAGTAGAGTCACTACTGGAATTCTCTTCATCACTATTAAAGTCCTCTTCATCATCATCATCATCATCACTTGAATTGTCCTTATCACTTTTATTACTTGAATCTTCATCTTCACTCACGTTTATCACATCTACTTCAATGTCTTCATCATCATACAGCTCTGTAGCCGCTGTCTTAGACTTGTTTGTATCCTCCACTTCATTCTTTCCCTCTTCCTCTTTAGCCCTTTCGGATGTCTTATTATAGTTGTCTGACGTGTTTCCAAAATCATCCGAAAGCTCAGGGGATGATTTCTGCATATCATGAGAAAAAGGTGAACTGTTCTTTTGGCCACTTATCTGACCCAAGGAGGCTGTGCTTAGCAGATCTGTTTGAGGTGGGGAGTACATCATGCGTGTCTGACCATCCAATACAGAGCACGGAGCAATGTCAACCTTCTCATCAGCAGTGTCAACCTTCTCATGATTATCTTCATGCAGTGAAGCTGTGGTGTTGGGTTTGGCTGGATTATCATAAAATTCCTTATGATTGACAATCTGAGAGGTATTTTCAGAGCCCAACCCGTGGTTACTTGGGTCACTGGAAAATTCTGTCACTGTCTGATTCCTACTCGGTTCTTCGTTTTTAATATGTTGTAAAGTATTCTCTGAGCCAACATGCTGTTTAGAAATATCATCATTAACGGAGCAGGTGTCTGACTTTGGTAAGTCACTGCATAATTCTCTTTTACTATATACACCAGAATTATTAAATGACCCAAGCTTTTGGTCCCAGATATGAAATTCATCAAGAACTGGATTGTCCTCTGTTTGACAACTGTAAGTTTTCCCTTTACTGGTATGTAAAATATTAATGTCTGGTAAAAGGCTTTGGTTTTTGATGTTAGATTCACTACCAGGCATGTTCATCTCTGTTGGTTCATTACATGGCTCGGTTTTAATAATAACTGGCAGACCATTTCCTATGCTGGAGTTATGTTTAGAACATACATCTTCAGGTGGCAAACCATTTTCATAAATGTGCGGGGTAACTGGAGTCTTTTTTTCATTACCTAAATGAAGGCATTTATCAAAGCTACTACAGTCAGCTTTAACAGTCTTTAACTCACTGGCTGCCTCTGCAACTGGGCTTCCAGCAGCGACATCCAAATTCTTATTTAAATCTGCATTCTCCTCTTCATCGTCAGAGTCTATCCACAAAATTCGCTCTGCTCCATGGGGTGGCCAATCATCCATATCCTTAAATTCCAATTCACTGCCATCACTTGTGTGTACCATCTCAGCACCTTCAGGAACCCAGTCATATTTGCCTGGAGTATCTATATGACGGTTTGAGGTTTCGGGACAATGTGGCTTGGGAATAGTTTCTGAAACCTGAAATGTTCGTTCTGGGGTAGGACAGCAACTCTGTGAGACAGATTCCGTCACACATTCATCCTTCTGTGGGATTTCAGCCGAATAAGTAGCAGCTGAAGTGACATTTGCAGGAACAGCTGGCGCGGTAGGCTGCAAGAGTTTTATCAAGGTGAAGCCTCCAGGAAGTACCAAAGTAGAAGGGCTGCCAGCTGAAGGTTCAGGTGGCTTATCACCCTGCTCTGATCCTACATTCTTCCCCTGGACAGTAGGAGGACATATTCGAAATGTAAAAGTTCCTGTTTTCCCTGGAAAACGCGACTGTAAATTAAAAGCTGGCGTGCCACTGGTGATGTTCATGCCACTCTTTGCTGACAAAGGAAAAAGTGCTTTTGGGGCAATGACTGGCAAAGGCTGGGGATTGACAGACTTCTTAAGAGATCCGGTCTCTTTTGGCAGGCATGTGTTATAAGAGGAAAACAAGCACATTTTAAAAAACAGATTATAAAGAACAAAACCAGTTATCCCAAAACTGGTTTAATTTTTAGTGTTTCAACAAAGATGTCTAAAAATGCTATACATCTGAAGGAATTAAAGCACACTTACCATTACTGACAGCACCAGACTGCGGCTGAATAAGAGTCCCAGGGCTGATGGGCTTTAGTTGGATCATTTGACCATTGTACTGACATACAAAGTTCGACCCAGACGTTCCTGATGCAGGATGTAGAACCACTTGCTGGCCAGGTGGGAGAGCGGTAGTATTAGATTCTGCTGAAGGCACCGATGTGGAATTGTAAGGTGTTACTGGTACAAGAACAAATTTGGTGCCATCAGGCACAATGGGATTTGTGCCAGGTGAACCTACAAGGATAACAGACATACCTTAGACAAAAGTCAAGTAAACATACACAGTACTGGGACGTACTAGTACTACTATGCACAGTACTATGTCCTTCTAATTAAGTCTTCAAACATTAGTGCACAATAGGCATAGCGTATTTCTTGCTAAGGAAAAAATCTCTGAAAAAGTCCATTGCGCCTGAAATAATTGGTGTTGTTCTGTACAACATTACTTACCCACAGGGTTGGAAAAAGCACACAAGGGACTATTCTTTACTCCTCCATTGTTGGAAACAGTGTTCTGTTTAGGTGCGCCGGCTATCAGAGGTCCCACTACACCAGGTTTTAAAGGAGTTTGATTTAAAACATTTGCCACTGTGGTTACTGAGCTAGGCTCGAGAGAAGCAGGACAAGATTTGTTGATGTCACACCGGACTTTACGTAGATCTAGATGTGCCGCCTTTAGCCTATCAGCGACAACACCTACAAAGCGATTCGCTGGATGTAATGCTCCCATTCGACCCAGCAGAAGTTTTGCATGAGCGCATGTTTTGCCATTTACCTGCAGTTCAGACACAGAGAACATAACTTTAATCAGACGTGACCTAATCAGCAAAAAGAAAAGAAAACAGCCCAGTCATTTGATTGCCAAGTGTCTTAATGTCAATCACAATTTACCTTAATTAGTCTTTGGATAGGATTTCCTGGTTTCTTTTTATTAGCCTTGAGATAACCAGCATGCGGGATATCGATTGAGGAGGACAAAGCCCTTAACATTTTCTTACGTAGTGGCCTTTTCCGTTGTTTTCCCACCAAGGCCCTACTTTTACGCCCAGAATGAGTGCCAGCTGTTATTGTGAAATGAGGCAAACAATTAACATTACAAACATTAACATCATTTACAAGATGTCCTATACCTTTGTAAACTTTTTCATTATAATGTAATTGAGCAAAATGGAGGCTCTGTGTTAACCTAAATGTTTTCTACGTTTTCAAAAGCACTATTACCTTTTTTATTCACTGTCTTCTTCACTGGTGGCTGTAAATCTTTAGTCATCTCGTTTTCATCTGCCCGAGAGATGCTCACCTTGTAAGTTATTGTAGAGGCCCTATCTATTCCTTTGATGGCAGTAGAAAGAAGCTGTATTTTGTACATGCCTAAGCAGAAAGGCTCAGAGAGAAGACTGCTGTTAATGCGCCGAAACAGTGCACCCAGCACTGAACTCCGATGAGGCTCCCAGTTACACTCAGACAGGATTTCCAGCAGTTTAGTGGGCTGAGGTTCACCTGGCTTTATCCGGGCGTCTGTGGAAGTTATAAAGACAAAATGTAGTAGATACTCCACAATGCCACAGTGGATAGATATGAAGTGCCAGAAAACACATTATACACATTAATGGTTGCGTCCACCAGGACGTACATGAAGCTAACCAGACTGGTGTAGCAGTTTCGCTGGCAGGTCAGTATACCGCTCACATTAACTTAATTTATTAAATGAATTACTCTGATTGAAATAAAATGCCACAACACTAAGAATACCCCTCTGAGGCCTGTCATCTAATTTTAATAACTTCTGTGGTTACAGATAAAAGAAAAAAAAAAAGACAAAACAATGAAATTCTTATATACCAATTGCAAAAGACAAAACCTTTGGGGTTAACAGATTTAAGTAAACATGGGACTACCAATTAAAATTTACTTACACTATTTCCCCTTTTATTCCAACCACGAGGATTAAAGGGATTCCTGTACCTACTATTGTGTATATCTACTATTCGTAGATACTTATGTAATGACATATATACAATGTTTTAACATTTGAAATTAAGCCAAAATAAACAGTATTTACACAAACTGTAGGCAATTTATATCTGGCTATTTTGTAAGGCACAATGTGATAAAATTCAAGATAAAATGCCAACCTGGTATTTTATGAGAGAAAGGTCGTTCCCTTGCTGTTTCATTCTAGAAAGAAAAACACACAACACGGTCACTTAGAGTTGGAAAAACATACTTGATTACTCTATGAGTGTCCTAACACGTACAAGTTGTTCAGGTTCTGTCAGTTCTTTTTTGCTGGGAAACATGTGTATCTGAGGTGGTGGATTACTGTTGTACTCTCTCACTCGAGCACATGTCATCATACTCTCGAAATACAGATACACTAAATCTTTATCTTCCTCCTGCACCTAAAACCAAACAGGGTGGAATATGTTAAACAGGAAATCACATCAGGCTGTAAAATTTACTCACTGAAAACTACAGACATGCTAGAGTTCTTTAAGAAAATCATTTTAACAAATTCAGAACGATTTAAGTGTGGGTCCAGTAAAGTATTTACTTTTCAGCACAGTACAAACTGTTAACTGCAATAATTAACCAGATTTATTTACCTGAATAGAGGAACAGTTAAGAATGTTATGCAAATGAGACACCGGTTGAGAAGAACCCGGAATAAATAAAGGCTCTGGTTCTTTTTCTCCTGATTTCCTGTTCCATAAGGTGGTAATACAGTTTGCAGGTGGTGGTCTGTGTTTTTTCTCTAGGTCTGCAATAGCTTTAAGAAATAAAGTAAGTTATGTTACTAATTTTCACTTAAGACAAAAATAATGACAATTTAGAACAGCAGACACTTCGTTTGTGACTATAAACATTGTATAAAGCTTAACAAATTCCTCACTAAACTTTCTCCCTCCATTGCGCCCCAGACGGACTATTAGTGCATAATCTTACACACCACATCTACTTTTAACACCGCTGGACTGTTCATTCTGTGTATAGAGCATCACCAGTAATGACTCACAATGGTCCCAAGAATGAATTTGCAAGGGAAGACAAGGGGACTTACAAAAAGCCAGTACTGATTTCTTCCTGTCCTGCTGAACATTTGCAGTTTCTTTTGGAGGGTGGAGCAGAAAAACCTTGTGCTTGAAACAAGTGCAGTCAAACATGCACTCAACTCTCTGACAGTGGGTAGGCCCTCGGATTTCCCTGTTCAAGCTATCACATATGCAGCCCAAAACACAGTATTCCTCAGGACATGCATTCTCGTCTTTACGATGTACGTGGAGCTGAGGCTTTTTACCTGGTTTCTGAAGAGATTAAGAATAACAGCTCAGGAACTCATTTATATGTACTGATGCAGTACAGGTTTAGTAACCATTACTTTCAGATATGATGAGTATAGCTTACCTGGAAATTAAGCAGAGAAGTAAGAGCAAATTTTGCCCTCTCAGTAGTGATGCAAGTACGAATTTTACCACATAAGATTGCCTCTTCCTCCATCTCTTTAAGCATTGACCGTTTTTTTACTTTTCCGGGGATCATGGGTCTATGCACATCACATTTGTGGCTTAATGTCTCTGGACTGGATCTCACCTGAGATCTGCCAGATTGTTTTTTGGATCTGCTGGCTTCAACTTGAAATAAACCTGCACTTCTCTCTTTCTCTTGGTTTCCTTGAAACTCATATTGAAATCCTGCTGAAGGCACAGAACTGCTTGGAGAGCTAAGTGCAGAATTAGGCAGGATTTCATCCGTTGGTTTGATATAGACCTTGTTTGATGACATAGATCGTGTCTTAAGTAGACTGTCCAGGGTGACCACATAACTGCTGCTCTTTGAAGGTAGCTGGTAGGAGACTGGTGATGTAGAGGTTTTGGAAAACACAGCAACACGATCGCTGATCTGCTGGGCCTCGTTTTCAAGATACGCATCCAGCATTTCACTACAGAATGCTGAACTGTTTTTCAGGCCTATCGAAAAGCAGAAAATTAAACATCAAAACCATTCATCTGACCAGAGACATGCTGATATTTATATATATGTGCATCTAGCAAGTGCTTACCTGCAGGTATACTCTGAACTGTGTTAGTCTTATACTTTTCTCTCCAGCCTTTTATCTTAGTCAGATCATTTGTCTTTCCAGTCCGTGATACAAATAATCCAACTGCATCTAAACAAGAATAAGCAGGTTTTCTCTGAATTTATGCAAAATAGCTAATTAGCCGTTTGACACAATTCTCTGAAGTGAAGTAGTAAATTGTAGCAATTCCATGTTACTCATTATATAATCCTTGTAATGGATCTGTAAATTAACGTCATTTGCAACCTTTTTGGCCAGCATTAGCAGGAAAACAGCCTATATGTGTTCTTTCTAATTAGCGTGTTGGCGAAATGTACATTGTAATCCTATTAAAAGTAGACAGTAACTGGGTCTAAAGTTTCATAACAGATGTCTCCCTCTACAGATGCTTTGCAACATCAAGAAAAAAACTGTTCATATTAGAGCTTGCTGCCTAGAGCAACCAGAACTAAATTTCTTGCTTAAACTTTTTAACTCAAGACCTGTTCAGAATGTTCACAGTCCATGTTTTGCACTGTACCTAATCTTTGTCTACTGAGTCAAGTGTCCTAATATTGCTTGATGCAGAAAATATACAAATAAAAAAAACACTTCATTTATAGAATAGTTTATTTCCATAATTCTATCTAGCATCTTTTTTTTATGAATTACAACATCATGTTATACATTATGTGTCAACTTATTTTATTATACTGATTCAAATACATTTACTAAAATAGCATAATTCCTTATCTAGTTTTGCCATTTAGCCCAATACCAATACCAAAAATAGGTTTCTGTTATTAAACTAGTGCAGAATATTTATATGTTTGTTTATTCAAAATAGTGAGCAATCTGTAACTTGTTCTCACATGTCTTAGTAGCTGACTATAATACTAAAACTTTAAATTTTCATCTCTAAAGATTCACACATACAGACATAATATAAATAAATAGTTTTAAAGCACAAACTATTTTACGCACCAGGAGATAATGGCAGGCTAAGAGGATCTGTCTTTTCCGAACCTTCATGAATAGATGAAGGAAGGGGTAAGTGCACACCAAGGTACTGCAAGTCTATGGGTACCTTTGGATCCAGAAGGCTCAACTTCATGCCAACTGTAAACATAAACAATCACTTATCAGGGCATCATCTTAAATGTTAAATATTTATATTAGACATACGGGTTCTACACACCATCTTGTAGACTTGGGTGAATGACCTGTCTGTGCTTTTGTTGTTTAAGATGACGGAGTAAAATGGTCTCCAATTTGGCTATTTTTTCCTTCATAGAAACACTGACAGCTATACAAACAGAAGAAATATAAACAGAGACTTGCATTGCGTTTTGTTAGTTACAGTTTGAGCCTTCTTATGAAGACTCTCACAATATTAATTACGTAGTCATAATGTAGTCATAATAGAAAAAACAAAAACAAAAAATCTGTACATGACTTTATACCTTCAGGTTCATGATTAGCTGACTCGTCACGTCTTGGAGATGAAGGAGGCAGAGGTGTCTCACTTTCTTTTATGGTTTTAGTATCTAAAGATTCCTTTTGAAAAAAAAAAAGGAACCAACAGTCATCTCAACATTTTATAGTAAAAACATGTAATAAATATATTTTATGGTTCAAAATAAGTCACAGAGCACATTAAAATGTCAAAAAAATAGGGTTTGAATCATACCTTTGCGACAAAAGATACAAACAACATTCCCTCCACATCTTCAAGGTCTGTTTGCAAAGGAACATTAGGTGGCACATCTGCAGAAGCAGGCCTTGTTTGCTTCACATTAGACCAACATTTAGATTTAGCTTTCCTGCCCCTCGGTTTGTGCCTATGTACTTGACTACTATAAGGTGGTCTAGGTGGAGAAACAGCAGCAGACTTTATTTCCCCCTGAGCCTGAGGACTATGAGCCTCCATGAATGATTCTGTAGGCGATTCGCTGTTTGTGCAGCTTATTTGAGAATTAAGAGAATCCTCAGAAGCCTCAGAGGAGTTTACATTTGCAGTGCTGTTTATAGGAGGAACTGGTTCAGCAGTGCTTGGTAAAGATTCTTCGAAAGACACAGTTGATTCAAAATCCAAAGGTGTGACATGCTCATGCTGCACAGGTTCAGCTGGACATTTACTCACTACGGCTTCATTTTCTTTACCACCTTGACTGTAGTCAGTTTTCTCTTGGCACAAAGGCACATTATTTTGACAATTTAAAGTGGCATTTCTCGTGTCAGTAAGGATCTTTTCTTCCTCTTTAAGAGATGCTGATTCTGAGTGAATATTTCTTATTCTGAAAGGAAAGAGCACAATATCCAGATGTCAAAGACAACAATTTAATTTAAAATCATACTACACACTATTCAAATGACAATATTTAGGTCAAAAGCTAAAAATCTCCCAAAATAAACAAATTCCCACATTTATTTTTTAAATTTGCAAACGTTTCTCAACTATAACTAACATAAAAAATATAAACATAAAGAATAAATAACATAAAAAATTCAGCTACCTGTGATCTCGAATACAAGCTGAGACTGTGTTCACTTTTTGTTTTCCACTGAGATTCCGGGCCAAACTCAGAAGAGGAGACTGATAGTGTTTACCAATGGAAGAGCAGAGCCTAAGTTTGTCTCGCAGCAGACTAATGCTCTGGTTATCTTCTCTGAAGGCCATTGCAAAAGGGTTACAGTCAATTTTAAGCTGAGTGATCTTGGGGTTCTGGTAGCTTGTGACTGCATAAAACTCTGTTTCGGGGAAGCTGAACTTCTTAACGTTTGGACTATCAAGTGCAATAATCCTTTCCGAATGTGGATCCACAGGAACAACATGGAGTCGTGGTCGGTAGCGGTGCATTGGACGCAAAAGCACACAGTCCTCTTCGTCTGTGGACTCAGTGGTTAGCTTCACCTTGTAAAAGGACACAGGGCTATCCATCCACTGTTGGCCCAGGGCCGGGGACTCCGGGTGAACACATATATGTCCCAGCACATGTGGAGTATCCATTGTAACAGGCTCCCATGTCTTACCATTCCATTTGTGGATAAAATCATCTAAAGGCATGATATCCATAACCAGAAAGTACTTTGTCTGCAGATCTAATCCACTCAGTCTAAAGCGACAGTAGGGAAACATGCGACGACCTTGCTTTGTGAGAATCATCTCTGTACCCAAGCTGTGAAACCGACTCCAAACTGATTCATTCTCCAGAGTAACTTTAATGTCACTGCTTGTGTGACTTTCAAGGGTAGAGCTTTTAGTCAGTGTAATAAGGGGCAAGGTAACTTGCTGGTTTGTTTGGTTATTGATACATTCATCATTTTTGCCTGTGGAGACTACACAAGCCTTTACTGGCAACCTATCCTCTTCCACTGTCAGTTCAGTTCCATCACCCTCCATGGTGGAACAGATATTACGCCACAGCCAATCCTGTGAAAGGCGTTCGGATTTTCTTTGTTTACTGAGGATCCTATTGAACACAAACACATAAAAACAATCAGTGATTCTTACCAAAATTAACAAACCACTCAGATATCAAACATGTCTAAAATCAGTACCAAAAACCTTTGTCCAAACAGGTAGACAGTTGTCACATACATTTTATTACTGAAAGTAGTCCATCAGTTAGTATTAATGAAATCATTTGTCTTCAAATTTGCTGCTGTACAGAACAGACCACCAGCTAAACCATGCAGCCAACAGCAACAATCTGAGTACAAACACATTATTATTTAATTAGTTTTACTTTATTATTAGCCCCCACTTAATGTTTTAGATTGTGTCCATACCTAAATGGCAGGAATAGATATATATTTACAAAAAATGATGTTGCCCAGACAAAGTGTTAAATATCTGTTCATGCGGTCTGGAATTAAATACAAGTTAAAGTATATTTGGAAATCACTGCTTTCTTTCTGCAGTGTCCATACTGACCCAAATTTGTCTGATTTGGGGTTGTACTAACAATGTGGGTTGGGGCCAGTAAGAGGCAACCATCAGCTTGTGGTTAAGAACCTAGCTTTGGGACCAGAAGGTCTGATCCCTGCAACTGACAAGTCTCACCTGAAGTGTCCTTGAGCAGGACACCTAAAACCCAACTGCTCCGTGGGGACGATGGATAGGAGCTGCCCACCGCTCTGGCCATGTGTGCTAACTGCCCTCTAATAAGTATAGTCATCTATGTAAATCAGTAAATGTACCTAAAATCAGGCTAAATGCTCGCAAAATAAATACCCAACATGCGTCATGATCTGCATTGTCATTCATTCATGTCAGCCATGTCTATTTACTAAACAGTTTTATATGGGATCATGCGAATCAAACATTATAAGATAATAGTTTATAATCAGAGAAAACTGCTCACTGCTTTTCTGGTGTCAGATTACAGACAATAACAGCAAACACACATACAGAGTTTATCTATACAGTGGGTGACAAATTTTGTTATACTCAACATTCGGTTTAAAAATTCTATTTTATTTGTATAGTGCTTTTAACAATTGAACATTGTCCCAAGGCAGCTTTACAGAAATACAGGTATGGATTATACATTTATATAAATTATCCCTGATGAGATGTTGGTGGTGACAATAGCAAGAAAAAACTGAGATGACAAGAGGAAGAAACCTTGAGGAACTCAAAAGGAAACCTATCCTTTATATCCTGATACTTTATTCAAAAAGTGCGTATGAATAACCAGGAATTATAGTTATAAGTCTGGTTTTTTTTCCCAATGATTAAGAGTCATAGTTCTGTTTATATCTGTCAGGGGCAGCCGTGGCCTAGTGGTTAGGGAACTGGTCTCGTGACCGGAAGGTCGCAGGTTTGATTCCCACCCAGGGCAAGACATTACTGAGGTGCCCTTGAGCAACTCCCCTAACTGCTCCCCGGGCGCTGTGGTTTGGGGCTGCCCCCTGCTCCGGGCAAGTGTGTTTACTGCCCCCTAGTGTTCACTGGTGTGTGTGTGTGTTTCACTGCACAGATGGGTTAAATGCGGAGGTCACATTCCTTCCTTCAGTAAGGCAAATGGTTCACTTTCTTTTCTCATCTGTCATCGTCCCAGCAAGATTGATGGGTTCTACATGTCTATCATGGTGACCCTTAAACTGCCCATGTGGGTTCATCCTCAGGAGCAGTCATGTTCAGTGGATCAGAGGCAGATCCGAAGAGCAGGAGTCTGGATAGGAATCCGGAGGAAGATTTACAACTAATCCCTGTTCAGGATAGCAAGCTAAAGCTCGATCAAACTAACGCGGACTGGTCTAATAGACCGACCCATACACCACTACTGTTAGCTGTCTATCTGAACATGTTATGAATAAAACACGCACACACACTTCCGGTGTAACGTTGAGGTATAAACACATCCTGACGATCCCTGTAGTAGAAATGTAGCTAGCTAAACAGGAAAGCGACGAATGAGCGTATAGTCATTGTGTACAACGACACTGCTGCTAAGTGGACTAAATAATACCTGTTTTAAATTGTATACTCTTTAAAAAACATGAGCTTTGTGAACACAGGTCATAAATAGTTTTAGCTAACTGGTAAGTTAGCTAGCGTTAGCTAACTGGGTAGTTAAACAAGCAGATAGCTATGTAAGCTAACAGCGCTGTTAGCTAGCGTTAGCTAGCTGCATTTCTCTAAAACATAGCAAAGAGCACATCTTAATCCTAATACATGTCTATATACAATAAGTTTAAATATACAGTATTTTACTTTTTGCTGCTAAATGAAGCAAATAAAGCATTGTCTTACCGTGCTAGGCTGGACAACTTCGACGAAGATCCTAACTCACTAATGGAGGCTTGTTTGGAGCTAAAGCACACGGGTTGTGAAAAGACCCACTGCGCATGCGCGCCAACCGCTATGGCGCCTGATTCCCGCACAAGTCTGGTTCGAAGGAGGAGAATGTATAATGTACCCCGCCGTTCACACCCCCGCGTCGGAAGTGAAACGGAATGCGTGAACATGAGGTTTTCTAACCGCACATGTTTTAGATACAGCTCAGTCGCTTTTCAGTGTCGGTAATGCACACGTGTCTGGGAGTGCACACGTGTTGCGGCTGCATTGTCTCTCAGTAACGAACCGTGCCGTGCGTTCTGGAAACTGTAACGCTAACACACATACACAACATACGCGCGCATTCGCGCGCTGCCTACAGGCATGACGTCAGCTCAGCCATGGCGGCTTTCACGGCTCTCTGATTAGGAGAGACTTTCTAAATAACCTGTTATTTTACTACATTAGAAACTTCCTCTATCAACTATGATGAACATTTACCCTAATACACAGGCTGCTGTTCATATAAACTAACTGTGGTCACCTATAAACTTAACTTAGCCTATGACGTACATGACTGCGTAACAGTAATGAGTTTAATATAAAACTGAATGTAACTGAGTTTTATATTAAAACAATACAACACGAGAGGGAGTGTGTTATCGTGTGGTAGTTAACAGTGGTGGATGAAGTACCCAAATCATGTAGTTGAGTAAAAGTACAGATACCCAAGGTAAAATATTACTCCAGTAA
>JAOVVF010000034.1:305592-317063 GCA_028565595.1 Duopalatinus emarginatus | reverse complement strand
TCATAAAGATTAAAACACTGAAGGTAAACTTTGTCCATTAGGTAGAACCAAATGGATATGAAATTACATTTTGGATTTTGGATTAAGATTTACTAGCAACTTAGTTACAAGTTTTGGTTTAATTAAACAAACTTTTCTCTACAAAATGGAAACATTTAAAGCATTAACCACATATCTATCAGTCTCCTTTTTTCTGATAAATAAATTATCCTATGCATCCAACAGGCATTTTAGGTCACAGTTTAAGAAAAATAAACAGTAAACTTTGAGAATAAAGTAGTAATATTTAAAATCGTTTTGAGAATAAAGTCGTAATATATAAAAGATCAAAGTCATAATATTTCGAAATAAAATCAATACGTCAATACTATATGGAGAACAAAGTTTTAACATGAGGAGGCTGTTTATCTTCCTTTACAAAACCTGCTAACTTTTTCACTTTAATCATACGACTTTATTTTTTTTAAATATAATAACTTTACTGCTGAAATATTAGGCTAGCAAAGGCTAAATATAAGCATAAGCATATAAGGATATGCTCTGCATATCACTAATTTGATTGTGCATTATCAGTAGCTTACTAACTAGCCATACATACAATGATCATTTTAATGTCAGATCTAGTTTAACAATACACACGGAAAAAATCGGGCTGCTGTTAAAGTAACTTACTAACAGAAAATGTGGTTTTTTAGATTGGACGGGGAGTTTTTGTAAGCACAAATCTTCTGGCGATGAGGCAGACAGAGAAGGCACTTAAACACGAATGACTCCTGTTTCATCTTGTGCATTTCAGAAAAGTCACTTAAATAGGGCCAGGGGTGCTGTGACAAGTTTGAATTTTCTTCCATTTTCTTTCCCACTGGCGCTCGGTACTGCTGTACTGATAGGATAACCATGTCTAGCCCAACCCACTGTTAACAAAGTGCACGCCGTAATGTGATTGGTCTGATTACGTGCTGCTTTTGTTTTAAAATGTTACATATTTTATGTGTGCACGAGACAAAAGTAACGACAGATATTTCATTATGTAGTGGAGTAAAAAGTAAGATATTTGACTTTCAAATGTAGTGAGGTTAAAGTAAAAGTCCCCTAAAATAAATATACTCCAGTAAAGTACAGATACACAAAAAACTACTTAAGTACAGTAACCAATTACATTTACTTCATTACTGTCCACCACTGGTAATTAATCACAGCTGTGCTGTTATTTCACCATAACACACCCTCTAGAGTTCTATTGCTTTTATACAACAGTTTGGAAAATAAATAAACTGAGCTGTGAATGTAGCATTTAATATGTTTTAATACTGCCATTCACTTCTGCCAAATTATATAGTTCCTCAACCAGTAGCTTGTTACTATGTCACTGAAACGTTTTCCACTCACTCAATGTTCAGCTTGCAGTCTTGATCATTTTAGTTAGGTTTTAGGTCATTTTCCCAAGGCATTTACGTTTTTGGTTTATTATATGATTTATTACGGATCTCCTGAAGTTCCCCAGATTTGCTAAACGGTTTCCTCAATTTAGTAATATATATATATATGCCAAAATAATCAGATGAATGCTGAATAATAGAGCTGTGTGTGATATCAGTAATAAAACAAGATAAGCTGTGTTGTGTGTTGTCATAGCAATGGTTTATCACTTGCTGTTAGTAAGAAACAGTGTAGTATGTTCATATTTTCTCTACTAGCCTATCAAACTCATACTTTTAAGATTAGCATGGTGTATCCTGTATAGTATAGTGTGTGTAGTGTATAATATATAGGATTAGTACGTAGTGTATACTGTTTAGTATTACTGTATAGTGCACATTTGGGACACAGCCAATGTCATGTGTAATAGCTGAAGTATGTTAGGTATTAAGTATAAGTATACTTATAGTAAAAGTAAAGAGTAGTAGTATAGAGTAAAACCAAGCGGTCCATGTACTGTCTCACTTTGTTAATCAGAGAAAAATGCAGAATATAATACTATACAGTATATACTACGTGCTTATCTTATTAGTATGAGGTTGATAGACTAGTACACAAAATATGAACGTATTACACTATTTTTTACTAACAGGTGATGAACCATTGCTATAACAACACACACATTTATGACATTTATGACACTATTTCGTACTAACAGGTGATGAACCATTGCTATGACAAACAACACATGTTCATACAAGCCCTGACAAAAATTATGGAATCGCCACTCTTAAAGGATGCATCTTGCTATAAGGCAAAGGGCATGAACACTTTCCATCAAGAAAGACATATAATGTCATTGTCATGGGCTACAAATAGTTCTTGCCAAGATCTCTGCTGGAAATAGATGAAAATGGTCAATGACAAGACTTTAGCCTACAAAGCTGATCTGGCAGCAGCAGTAAGAGACAGTTGGAGTCGAATTGATGATGAATACTATTTGTTATTAGTCAAGTCCAAGCTGTTATAAATGCCAGAAATGGTGTAACAAAGGACTAACAGTGTTTTTCTCATGATTCCATAATATTTTCCTCAGGATTGAGTAATTCCCTATTTTTTTTCCTCTACTTGATCTAAAAAACTATTTTGACTGACTACAACAATTATATTTCTTTCTTTTTTGTTATTGTTTCTTAATGCCAGAAGGTAAAATTTGGGAAAAAATATTGTGACATGCCTCTGCTATTTATTTATTTATTTTTATTTATTTATTTTATTTTATTTTTTACCAAATTAAAAAATCGAAAGAACATCCTCCAAGAGTGGTGGTTCCATAGTTTTTGCCAGAGGTTGTATAAGTCAACTGAGAGCAAACTCCATTCCCAAAAGATTTACTGCTCAGCAGTGTGATTACTGTTATTCCCTCAGGCACAGCAAGTGTATACAAAAATACATTCACCATTGACCTAATTTGTCCAACATGATGCCAATGAAATATAAGGATGTCAAAAGACACCCTCACTTTTTATTAGTTATTGAAGGATAGTGTGTGTAGCTGTAATAAAATGTTCAGTTAATGAAAATAATAGGTCTTAGGAACATGAATTATTAGCTCAATGCGATTGTGTTGTGGAAAACTCACACTAAATAACACTCACTAGTATGTTATGTTCCTATAATTTATTGGCTGCAAATGCTTAGTACAATAAACTAATTTGTCCTGGTAAACAACTGAACATCACTTCCTCAGTGTTTCCTTCGATACCCATTTTGAGATTGGGTGGGATAAATTCTCGTTGTATAGTCATTTCTACATTCTCTTTGTAACTTTAAACCTAATGCCATCTGACAACCCATTGTCCATGCTTCTGACATATTTATTATTTTCTCCATTCTCTATTTTCCCATCTATGCCATACCCAAAAAAAACTTAAACCTTTCGTTAAGTTTACTCCTCTCAGTCCATGACCCTTAGTTGCGCTCCTTTAATTGTTCATACATCAGCATGTACTACAATACTAATCAAAATCATACATTGTGAACTTTATTACACATCGATTGATTGCGAGATATAACAAAATGCACAATAAGCGGTTTGGAGTTGCATAACAAAGTGCACTTTATAATATATATCATTGATATGGTAATGTGCATATTTTTATACATGTGTTTTGTTAATTTGTGTATATGTGTTTTGTTCCTATGTCTGCCTCTGGTGATGAACACACCTTTCATTACTATGATAGTCATTTTTCCCCAAAGTTGGACGTGAACCTTGGATATATTAGTAATGCTGGATTCAGTTAAACACCGTTATGTTTGAATTTAGTTATAGTTTTTTGTGAGAGTGTTTATAAGTGTGCCTGTTCACATCATAATTTGTGAAGAAGCTAACAGTAGGATTTCTATTGTATAGTCACAGAGTTAGCTGTTTAAAAAAAATGTGCCAGCTATTTTTAAATAAATGCTGTTTTAAAAAATACCATACCTGGACATTGTGCTGCCCTTTTATTAACCTACGGAATAAATTAGAATAAATTAGAATAAATGCAAAGGGGAGCTCAGTCTAAAACATTTTTAGGGGTTCAAGATTTAAGATAAGATTCAATATTCAAGATAAAAAAGTTCTATCTTGGGTTCCAAACTTGGTGTCAATAGCCAAGAGTCCTTCTCTACTCTACAGACAAGTGTAATCATCTACACATACTAAAGAATGCAGCACGTTTGTTTTAATGCAGACAAGGGAAGAGTTTGTACAGATACCGCAGTAGGTTTCAAGCTCTTAATGCATAAAACATACTCTTTATACTGCTGAAACTCTTATTCATGCTTTCTTCTCCAGCCGGCTGAACTATTGTAACTTTCTTCTAGCCGTCATTATTAGCACTTCTTCCATTCACAGACCTCAGATGGAGCACAATACTGTTGCTCACCTCCTAACTCACTCTCACTCTCCCAATTCAAAATTCTTCTACTTGCATACAGAACTCTAAATAACCTGATTCCTGCTGACCTGTCTGATCTTTTCTTTCCCAAAAAACGTATTTGCACGCTTATGCATTTTTCAACTAGGCTGATACACAATACTGGAGTGCTCTTATCTGTCTGGTCAGTCAAACTCTTCCTCAGTATTCAAATTAAAATATAATTTCTTTTTTTTTTCTTATAATCTTTCTCAAATATAAATTACTCTCCACCAGGTCTTGTCCATGTCATGTCGAGTGCTGTGCATGTTCTGTATTTTGGTGTTTTCCTGTGTGTCTTTGATGCTCTGTGTACTTTGTATTTGTGTCTTAACAATTGTAGGTCTGTTGGGGTTCTTAAAAAGCACTATATTAGTATTTATTATTATTATTATTATTATTATTATTATTAGTAGTAGTAGTAGTAGTAGTAGTAGTATTAGAGTACTCTGTTAGAAGGCTTTTGTATATACATTATATGGCCATACGCTTATAAACATCTGATCGTCACAACCAGTGCTTGTTGAAGCTGGTCTTTCTAAAACCATGAGCGTGAATATGGAGTTGGTCCTCCTTTGCTGCTGGGAAGTCTTTCCACTTGATTTAAGTGCATGGCTGAGCACTCCTATTTTTCTGCACAAGAGAATAAGGTTATTACCTTATCACTGTGGTGGTTAGAATGTAGAATTGAGGATGAACGTGCTGAAATTAGCTAAATTTAATAGTTGTACATTGGACAGTTATAAAGTGACTCAGTCACAGTGCTCAGGTAATCTGCCAAAGTGAACTGGCAGTTTATGCCACATAGGGCTGCATTTTTGTCTGTGTTTGGGGTTTGGCTTCTCCAAAAGCTCATGTAGTTAATAAATAAAAACAGGATAAATATCCTGTAATTATCAAGAACACTGGAATAATGCAAAACTATATATATATGTATATATATATTATCCCAGGATCTTTCATCTAGAATAAGAATTATTGTATATATTAGTAAGACAATTTTTCCAAACAAGACATTTACTTGTTATCAAATATAAATTTAAAGCTTGGTGCCATGTAACCTGCTGCTGAAGCATTGACAATGTCTACCCTTCTTTATAACATCTGGTTTCAAGTAAATAATGTGTAATTATACTGTATTGCATGAGTAGTTAGTTAAATAAAAACACATAGAGCTGTTAATATCAATACTTTTTGAGTATTAAGCCTACAATGAATCTGTTCCATATACACTGTGCGTTAAAATTACGACTCTGGTGTAACTTCATGGTTGAGGTCTCTGTGACATTCGCCCACAGTGACGTATTTTATCGGCTTAGTGTTGACTGAAGACCATTAAGCTTCATGGAAAAACAAGGACATCAAGTGCCTTGATCATCTTGTGTTAGGATGACAAAGCTCTAAGGCATCAATTACATGACTCCCAGACCTCTATAGTTCCTGCAGCTTTTCCTGAAGTCCCAATTAACCAGTGAGCAGACAGAAAGTTTCTGTAAGTCTCCTGACATCAATCTTTCTGATTCACTGAGGCAGAAAACTAGTAGATAAAGCAAAAGATCTAATTGTGGAGCATCATTCTGTAGACTACCGACAGACAGGGGTTTGTAAGCACAGTCTTCTGTCACAGTAAACCGGATGGAGAAAAGTGTTTTTCCGCTGTTTTTTATAAGGATCATAATTTCTGTCTTTGGAATAGTAGGAAATGTCGTCTTGATCATATCAATCCTCCACTTGTCACGAGTGAAGACATTCGAAGTGTTCTTGCTTGGACTGGCTTTCGCAAATTTAGGGGAAATTGCGCTTCTGGATATCTATGACGTTTTTGTGCAATCTATGAATATGCTGAGCATTCGGCCCTGTGTTGTGTTAAAATTTCTAAACATCTGTGGAAAAACTGGCAGCATCTTCTTCACAGTGCTTATCAGCATCTACCGCTATCAGAAGATACACAATGCTGCCATGAGGATTATTGCCCCGATCTTTATGGATAGAAGGAAAGCTGCGATTGGTCTTAGTATGGGCTGTGTTTTTCTAGCTGTGCTTTTAGGTCTTCCAAGTTACTTCATAAACCAGAACGCTTGGCTTAGAGAAAATGCCACTAAAGTGGTCTGTACAGCAGATTTTTTCCAGTGTTCCAAAGGTCACTGTCCTACAATAAACAACATCTACAAGTATCTTTATATCATCAGCTGTCATGTTTTGCCTCTTATCATTGTCACATGGACAAGTGTCTTAATCATCAAGATTTTGTTTGTTCAGCAAAAGGCAGTGGATGCACTTCATGAGTCAAATTCAGGTGGCATAGCCACCCACCATCATCATCACCACGAGCATGATGTATTTCACCGGAGCACAATCGGCATCCTGGCTGCAATGACGCTCTTGCAGGTTTACTGCATTTTGTATCTGATACTTTACTTTGTGTTAAGCCCATCTGATTTTTCTACATGGTCAGAGCTGGAGTTCTTTATTACAACAATTTATACAGGTATCATCCCCTACATTCATGGTACAGGGCATAACTTTTTCAGCCTGAAGCATTTTATGAAAAAATAACCCTCCCTGCAGGTCTTATAATAGAAACTGACATGCATAAGTATAATGAACAAATGTGACCATTTCATTGTATTACTTCCAAAATAATGCAATAATGCGAAATTATGCAATAATAACAATACTGAACAATTGAATGTTTTTAAAATAGTGTGTTTTTAAGGTATTTTAGACTCACCATACTCTAAAATGTAGACAGCACATATTGTTATGCAACCATATATTTAATATGATAGATATATTTATTTGAAGATACCTCAATTATTTAATTAGTGTTGAAATAATATATATTTATATGGTTATAGTAAGGTTTGTCTGTCTATCTGTCTGTCTGTCTGTCTATCTAGCTATCTTTTGGTTTTTGTTTGTATTTTCAATCATCATTATTGTTCTCATTTTAGTTTATTTTTTGTATTAATAGTTATATTTATGTGTTTGTTCTTAAACTGTATCATTCTTACACACTAGGATGATAATGATGATAATGATGATGATGATGTAATAACGTTATAATAACATTACAGGGTGTCAGGATGGTACAGTAGATATGGTCACCACCTCACAGCTCCATGGTTTAAACCTGAGCTCATATTAAGGACATATTAAGGTCAAGGACATTATATGTCAAGGACATATTAACATTAGATCCATCTTAGACTTTAACAACTTTGCTAAAGAATGTATATTTATTAGCTTACTGAAGTCAGTGCAGCTATATGTTACATGTTTAGCCCTTCCTCATGCATTATATGTGTAGTTTGGAGCACAGATACCTATACATTAGACAGTCTTCAGTGTTTTCAGCATGGGTTTAAAATAATCAGATAAATGATTTATTTTGATATGTTGTGTGTGCTGTCATGTTTATACCTTTTAAAATATATAACAAATAGGTTTAACATGTATAATAAAGTAGATAATAAATAATAAAATAGCACTATTACAGATGTAGCAAACGGTGACATTTTGTTTCTTCAAATGCAAGTGGGTGAAATTTTCCAGGGACTTCCATCTGGTTAAAGATAAACCTACTTTATCCTACTCTAAAATGGTGGGTTGTTGTGATTCAACTAACAGCTTGTGTTTTTCTGAATCCTAAAGCGTATCATCTTTTCATTAACATTGTCTCTAAACAAAGTGGACGCCCTATATTATAAGCTGCTTTCATACAACATTTTTAATTCAAAACCAAGATCCATACAGGAAGCGGTGTTATAATAAAGCTTTCATAGCTGGCCTAGACAAAACAAATAATATAAAAGAATGGCGTTTGCTGCCTGCTGTACTCCATCATTACACAACATGTTGTCATGAAGAAGAATTCACATTTTCTTTTTTTGGGTTAGGATAAGTGGCAGATAGAATAATTACTTGTTTGCACAGGAGTTTAATGAAAGGCTTACAGTGTGGCTGACACCAATGATAAATGCACTGTACAAGCTGCAGTGTTTATGGTTTGAGAAAAATTTGAAGGGGAGAAAAACACAACTGGTCCTCGAACCTGCATTAATCTTGCACTGGAAGATGCAGAGCATTCTTATAGTCATCTAGAGTCCTATAAGCTGACAGGCTTTTTTTTGCCACCTGTTGAAACTGATGACTATGTGTCAAGTTGTTTTTTGCAGAACAGATTACTTCTTAATCACCACCAACAACCTGGCACTTAGTCATCATCCGGACATACACTCAGTGACCACTTTATTAGGCCACAGTCTCAGCACAGTAGTAACACTGACATAGGTAAAACAGCCAAACGGCCCGTGGTAGCTCTATGGGTTGAAATTGAACAACTGACATAAACAGTGTCTGGAGAAAACCTACCCTATTGGACCAGTTTGAATGTATATACTGTACTATATATACTGTAAACTGTATACTGTATAATGTACTATATATACTGTAAATAGTAAACTATACTAAATATGACTCATAATAGAACCATAATAAACTGTACATATTCAAACTGGTTTAACAGGGTAGGTGAGAATGATCCCTACAAATAACATTTATTGGGTTAATCCTCTGGTCAGGGTTGTGTTATGCCCTTGAGAATAAACAGTGAACAGAGCTGCCCCACAACTCCAAGGGCCCCCGTTCAATCCTGAGTTTGAATTACAGTCTGTACGCAGTTTTATATGTGTCCACAATGCTTCAGTAACCCTGAGCAGGATTACTAAAGATCAGTTTATGAATGAACAGTAAGGTGGGTTTACCTTTTTTTAAATGCTGTCTAACATGCTGCTATGGATCATCCGCACTCATACACAGCAATAACAAACATTATAGTTTAAATACATTTTAAACCTTCAACAGTTCCCCAGATGAAAAAATCCAGAGGACTCCAACCAGCCACCAGCTGCCAAAACACTATCACTGCTACGTCTTAAGTGCTGGAAGAAATAAAGCGGTTTCTGCATTACATAATTATTGTAGTTCAGGATAATGACACACCAGTAACTGTAATTAGAGTAAAACTGTAAAACAAAGTTATTGATGAATTTGGTGAAATAATACAGAAACTTGAAACTAACAATCAACTAGTTTAAGCATTACAGGCGCTGGCCATAAAATTAGAATATCATGAAAAAGTTGATTTCTTTTAGTTATTTCTATTAAAAAGGGAAACTTGTATATTATACTCATTGATTACACACAGACTGATATATTTCAAGTGTTTACTTCTTTTAATTTAATGATTATAACTGATGAAAACCCCAAATTCAGTATCTCAGAAAATTAGAATATTACTTTAGACCAATACAAAAAAAGGATTGTTAGAAATGCTGGCCAACTGAAAAGTATGAACATGAAAAGTATGAGCATGGACAGCACTCAGCACATAGTTGGGCCTCCTTTTGCCTAAAATACTGCAGCAATGCGGCGTGGCATGGAGTCGATTAGTCTGTGGCACTGCTCAGGTGTTATGAGAGCCCAGGTTGCTCTGATAGTGGCCTTCAGCTTGTCTTCAGCTTTGTGAATCTCCCCCACATTTTTGAATGGGTATTTGTTTCACAATCCTCTCCAGGGTGTAGTTATCCCTATTGCTTGTACACTTTTTTCTACCACATCTTTTCGTTTCCTTCACCTCTCTATTAATGTGATTGGACACAGAGCTCTGTGAACAGCCAGACTCTTTAGCATTGACATTTTGTGTCTTTCTCTGCTTGTGCAAGGTGTCAATGGTCATCTTTTGGACAACTGTTAAGTCAGCCGTCTTCCCCATAATGGTGTAGCCTACAGAACTAGACAGAGAGACTATTTAAATGTGTTTTGAGTTAAGTGGCACCAGGTGTCTTCAACATTGAACCTTTTCACAATATTCTAGTTTTCTGAGATACTGAATTTGGGGTTTACTTTAGTTGTCAGTTATAATCATCAAATTAAAAGAAACATACACTTGAAATATATACAGTCTGTGTGTAATGAATAAGTATAATATACAAGTTTTACTTTTTGAATTACTGGAATGGAATTACTGAAAGAAATAAACTTTTTCATAATATTCTAATTTTATGACCAGCACCTGTATGTGATTTTATCACCTGGCCAGAAGTTTTTGCTTTTCATTAGTTCTCATGAACTTTCGGTTACTGGAGGATTAATACAAAAGTGATATATAAAGCTGGGAAAAAAACATTTCTAAATATAAAAGACAGAATTAAAATAAAAGATTAACCTCTAGGGAAATTAACTTCCTCTATCACAGGCTTCCTCCTGTGGAAGAAGGATACACAGGCTTACACCTTAGTCAGCCCTGGTCCATGTTGGAGTTTAGGACAAGAGGGACTGACAGTCAGTGTTGAATATTTGCAGATGAACTGAACTTCTCTAGACATGTTAGGTGCATGTTCACCACACACCACAGTGAATAGTGACTGATGACATTTTACCAACATGTAACAAAATGTAAAGCACACGATGGAGTGAGGGGGGCATCACCCTGGAGTCACGTGGTCATACATAAAGCGCGTATGTCCTCTTAACCTTGTACCAACCTAACTGGTTTGTCTTTAAAAACTTGGAAAGAGAAACGCAGTCGTTCCCCTTTAAGGAAGATGGGATGGGGCATTGAGATGAAAAACAGTGTGTGCTGAACCAGGCGTCAGGGAAAAGGGTTTAGAGCTAACTGTAGTGTCTGGAGGGTGAATATAGTCCATCAGGATCAGTGTGGACTCCTGGGCTTCTTCAGTCTGAAACCTTGACTGGAGGTAAGAGAAGGTCGATAGGTACTGCTCCTGTTTAGAGGTGGATTTATGTCCTATCGATCTCCACTTCTTCTAAGCATGCACTAAGTCTTAAACCCAGCTCAAAGGAGATCTAATGTATACACATGCGTCTGTCTTTTCTGTGAACACGGATGTTATTTAGATCTGATCAATGCTGCAGAGTTGTTTGCGCTGAATTATTATTTTTGAGGCTTCACCTTAGGGTAGAGCGGAAGACGCCTGAAAACATACTGCACACACACACACACACACACACACACTAACGCAGTACTGTCTCAGTCTTACAGGTCCTGCTTATTCCAGTTACTTG
>JAOVVF010000034.1:267773-287754 GCA_028565595.1 Duopalatinus emarginatus | reverse complement strand
AGTTAGTGTACCAAATATGAAGGTACCACCACACTGACCACCATAAGGTAGATTTAACCATTTGTTTTTGAGAGGGTACTGTTTTTTAAGGCCTTTGAAATTATATATTATCATTTGTATGTATATATTTATTTTGTTTGTTTATTAATTATTATTAGTTATGTGGTATTAACATCTAACTACAGCTGTAACGTCTGAATGTTGTAATACTGTTTCAACTTTGCTGTATACTGTATCTACTATGTAATTAGTAGTATGTTATTTAGTTATAACATTTTCTGCAGCTGACTTTTGCACACACACACACACACACACACACACACACACACACACACACACACACAGACACACCTTCTTCCTTTTTCACTACTTTACAGTTTGCTTGACAGTGAAATACATTATAGTTTATGTACCAAACAAAAATGATTGTTTATATGATGGCATTATCCCACTGAAAACCTTTTATGACACATAAAAGCAGTTATCTTTATTAGCAAGCTCAAAGGTTTGCATTGCCGTTAACATGTTCTAGTTAATTTATTTTGAAGTGGATGCTTCAAATGAAAACGTAACGATGAAGCTAATTCCAAGAAAATGTGGGATTAGAAAACAGCCATCACAAAACTTGAAACAGAAAATCTTAATTGTTTTATAATTTTGAAATATTTTTAAACGGTATGAGAACCTTTGCTCTAAAATGCAAAGAAGGGGTTTTACAAAACAACAAATGTGATAACATGGTAGGAGAGTGAATTCCGTAAGCGTGGTGGTATTTTCCTCTTAATCATTGTGTAATCATTAGCAGACCAACTACTTTACAGCCCTAGAATACGATACAATAAATCATGCTTTAATTTAATTAATTTTGTAATAAGTAATATTTACATTTATTAGTCATATCAAACATGACATTGCAGTATAAAAAACTGGTAAATGTGTGTAATAAGGTTTTCTGTTCACATCTTACAAAGTGACAATTTGCCTGCTGCGTTAAGATGACTATTAAATGAATCTATATGTTTTTCTTTTTTAATGCATTAATCTGTCATTTTTTATTTTTACTTTAATATACCCTTCGACGCTTAATGTATACAGCCTATCCTTTGCAGGAAGTCGAGATTTGTAGTGCTGTTGGAGACATTTGCGGAAAACCTGCACATTAAAGCATCTATTATTTATTATTATCCAGTCAGCTGCTTACATGAGTAGCAGCCTGCAGTCCAAGGGTGCCACAATTATTCCTTTGAATAGGGAGTGCCTATGAAATGCTATGAATACAGTCTGGCCATGGTTGAATAAAGACCATGGTAAAGCCATTTAAATGTGCAGTGGGATGGGCAAACTATGTATCTAAATCTAGTATTTGCAGCTGTATTTAGCAGTTGCCTGCAAAAACATTGTAAGAATTTTTTTTTAATCATTTCAACATGGTGTAGTAGCCTGTCATAGCTGTGATATTCAGGAGTTATGATTTATTGATTTGGTTAGTTGTATGTAGTATGGTTTAATGGCTGTAGTATGATTTTATTTGTAATGTGCACTACATACATTTCTTTACTGTTATGTTTAATGTTATATTTTTACAATTTTGCCTAATTCAATATCTGAGCATCTGCGTCTTGATCCAGTGACTTACTTTTGGATCCTGCAGCATCCCAGTCCAAATGCACACCTGTAGTGTGAACACATATCTGGTGTTAAACATTCTAGCCAATACTTAATCTGTCTTGTTACAACCTGATATATTTCTAAAATACATTTTATTTTTCTGACCCGTTTAGATTCTTGTGGAAAGCATGTGATGAGCCAAGCTCAGAAAAAGGTCTTCCTCAGCCAGAGCTGTGGCAAGAGCTGTAACCATGTAGATGGTTGCCCCCATGGTAAAACCATGGGTAGAGCTTGGCCTGAGCATTGTTTAAAGGAGGCCAAAGCACTAAAGCATAGAAAAAATAGGGACAAGCAAACAAGGCAACAGCACATGGAAGGATGGCTCCATGATGGATGTAAGAGAGGAGTCCAGTTAAAAAAGGGCAGGACTATGAAGGTTGTGTCCAGAAAAGGCAAGGCAAAAGTGTCCAAGAAATTGAGGGAAGAGCGGAATAGGAAACTATACCCACTACGACGGAGAAATAACAAATCAAAAGATGAGGCCTTAAGTTGCCATGTCCTGCTTACCCGTCTGGAGAAGGATCCCTTTGAACAGGACAATGAACTGCATGAGGAAGAGCCAACTGCTCCTTCAAAAAGAGGTCGGCAAAAAAACAAAAGCAAACCCAACCAAAAGCTAGTAAACACCAATGAATCGTTACATATACCATCTAAAAAGAAATACGAAGCAAGTACTAATACAGTTCTAGCTCAGGAGCCCCGTAAACGCCGACTTGCCTCTCTCAATGCGGAAGCTGTCAACAGCCTGCTGCTGGAGAAAACAGATGTACCACTAAGCAGCAAACTCCCTAAGAAACAGCACCAGGAGACAGCACTTGTTTTTAATGACGCAGCTGATGCAAAAACATGCTCCCTGTCAAAAAACGCTGCTCAAGCCCACAAGACTGAAATGTGCCAAAACCACAAGAAGAGCAAGACAGAGAAAAGAGACAACACTGAACTGAATCTGTACACACCTACTCCTAGACGGCTTGCCGGACTCAATGCTGCTGCTCTGCTGAAGCTCACAAGCCCTACAACAGCAAGTAAGCAGCGAGTAAAGACGGACAGTAAAGGTACTTGTACTGCAAAGAAACAAAGCTCCTGCTGTAAATCCCGGGTACAACGGACTAAAAAGCAAGTAGTCAAGCAGGCTTTACCTCAGGGTGGTGGTGCAGCATGTAAAATCAAGGGAAGAGAGACTAAACTGAAGTGGGAAGGACCTGCTGACTGTCACTGCTTAGCCAAACCAGGGTATCATTCTCATGGCATGATGGGATATCCCATTAAAGTGGTAAAAGAAGAGCAGGTGGAAACTGAGCTTAGTCCTTGCTACTGCTGTTCTGCAGAAGGCTCAGTGGAATACTGTCACAGGCTGGCACTGTATCTGAGCCAGAAGGCCTGCAGTGAGACAGACGAGCACCCTGTGGCCTCCGTAAAGCACGAATGCCTGGTTGCCCCATCTTCGTTGACCCACCCCACTCTTACCCTCAGTGCCCACCCATGCCTGTGTGCAGACCCCTGCTACTCTAGTTACTATGTTCACTTTGCAAACCACGGGCCTCGTTCAGTTTGTCTAAACACGCAGACGCTACCTTGCGCACACAGCTCTATGTGTACCAGCCGGGTCTCTGCGTCAAAGCTGCTGTCCTCCTCTGTCTCCCACGCCTCAGGAATCTCACACCCTGCCTTCTGCAGTTCAGTACGCCCACCATGCTGTGGTGAGGGCTGCAGAGTCGGCGGTTACACTTTTAGCACTATGCAGCCTGTCACCAGCAGGGCATGCTCTTATGCCACAGGTTGCACCAACTGTAGCCATCAAATTAAAACAGGTAATATGTGAAAAGGAAAACAGACACATAAATTGTATTGTATCCATTTGGGGGTTCTTTGGCATGATCCGGTGTAGAATACTGATACAATTATATGAAGTGTATATATAAATAATGAATATAAAGTTTTTAAATCAGTTGGATTTGTGGTATATTGGCTTAAGCGGGTATTAAGTTTATGTGTTATGTGGTTTGTCACCCTTGACAAAAACACGGGGATGCCATTTGGGTATAACCCATTCAGAAAGGATCCATCCAAAGAACCCTTTTTCACTGATTTCAGACATACAATAATATAATCATTTTACAATAATAACAAACATTGATTTACAATGCTTACAATAATATACTTTACAATTTATTATTATGCTTTACTGAGGTTTAGCTTGTATTCTGGTCATAAGCGAATTAATGTTGACATTTCACATTCATTCTGTACAACCTAATAGGGTTGCTGAAAAAATAGATTCTTTAAAGAATCACGATTCCTAGTCATGGTGATTCTGAATTAAATCTAAAAAGTGATTTTAAAATGTGTTTAAGTTTTTTTTCCGAGCATACTGTGTCTCACTTGACATGTCCATTCGGCCACCGTAGAAGAGGGCCATCTAGGCCACCGTACAAGAAGCAAGTTAGCCATCTTCCATTTTCAGTTAAAAGTTAATGCACTGTAGTCGACTAAAGTCTATGTTTACTTTTGTATTAATATATTTTAAATTATTTGTTCATTGCTGAATTTTTTTTCACTTAAGAAAAAGCCAGGCAGCTAAGCGAACTTAATACTTGTCATTTAAGTTACAGAATTTGATGCATAATCCTATTTTTGGTATAAATATAAAATGATGCAAAAAGATTTGATATAGTAAGGAATCTAAAAGTATTTTTTAAAATAAATGTTCTATTTGTTTACATTGTCGTTTCATCTTTTCATCTTGTCAGTCACAGAATTTAAACAAAATTTATAGACCATTTGAATAGAAAAATCGTTCCTGAATCAAAAATCGATTCTGAATCGAAATTAAATTAAATTACCAGACACTAAAAGATTCACACCCCTACAGCCTAGTGCTGAAAATGTATATAACGAGTTCACAGATAGCCGTGACAGGTCCAGCATTAAATATTACTTTTCTGACAGATACCAGAAATTCCTTGTGAATGTAACCTTATTATTTTTGAGTCACTGTTGATAAATTATCTTATTAAACACTATATTGCATCTTGGTTGTGCAGAAAGCTACTCGTCACCTCAAGGGGATCAGAGTTCCTCTCTGCTTGTTCCACCAACCCTGCCCCTTTCTGGATGCCCGTTGCCTAGGTTGAGCCCATCCTCTACGGTTCTGCCACGTCTTCTGTCCACTCTTGCAGACAAGAGGCAGACAGAGGTCAGGCTCAGAGGGCCAAGAGAATGCCCTCAAAACACCAAACCTCCCAATGGCTCTATTGGTGCAAGACCTTCGAAACTGTCTAAGAAACAGCCAGTGCCCAGCCCAGCAAGTGCCAAACAACCGAAAAAAGTACATCGCCACCGCACCACAAATGGCTGGCGCCCTTTTGGAGAACCCACAGAGAAAGAAGTCTTCATTGCGGTGAGTTTTTTTTTCTCTGGTGGTCAGCGTGGTTCGCTGTACAAGAGCTTTTTTGATGAAAATGCATTGGTTTGCAGGGGGAGGACGTGACTGAAGTGAGAAAGTGTTATGAAGGAGTTGAGCGAGATGGAGAGGTGATTCGGGTCAGAGACACAGTGCTGTTGCGCTCCGGACCACGAAAGAAATCCTTGCCCTATGTGGCTAAAATATCAGCTTTGTGGGATGACCCTAAGTCAGGTGAGAGATTATTTACTATGATTGTCAGTGCTCTCATTTACTTAATGATGAGTATTTGCAGTAGACATGAGTATAATTTTTTGTGGTATAAGCCACTGACTTAACGTAGCGTTGCTCTTTTATAGAGGAAATGAAAAATGACTTGCTCTCTCGGAAAATCTTCCGGTGTATCTGTGGTTGTTTTTTAAGTCCATAGGATATTACTGTAGTTTTAAGCAGTTTTCAGCTTAAATGACACATTGTCCTGCTTGATATTTATGATTCCCGTACACAGGCATACAGCAGTGCAAGGCAATTTATTTAGGCTGCTTATTCCTAAATAAACTCATGTGTACACTCTTACAGTATGTTTAGTTTGTGTTTGGTTGTGTTATGTCACTAAGCTACAAGTTCAAACATAAAATGCAGTCAGAGCATACACGACATTTATCTCTGTCTTGGTATTTTCCTGTTTTGCTGCCGATTCTGGGTGTTGTATGGTTTCAATGCCTAAATGTTAAAACTACCTCACTCTAAATGTATTTATTTACTTTCCTGGATGTTGCTGAAGAATTTGTTGCCATTGACCTTTCTGTTTTCCCTTATTTCAGGAGAGCTGATGATGAGCCTGTTTTGGTACTATCGACCAGAACATACACCGGGAGGCAGAGATCCCAGCATGCACTGTGAGGTGAGACATTTGCTCATCCCAGACAGCTCTGAAAGCAGTGACAGCTATTTTCACTTTATATATAAAAGTTGAGATCAAAGATTACATCCAATATCTAAGGGTTTTCTAATATACAGTTGAGTACAAGGAGGCAGGAGGACGGGGGGCCCCAAGTGCAATGAACCAGCTTTGGGGGGGCCCAGCTTGCAAAAGTTTGAGAACCACTGTTTTAGATGAATGACCAAATTTAAGAAGTTGTCTTGTCAGGACCCCCTCAGTCTGTGTCTTTCTGTTTTTCTAAAAATTGTTAAGTCTCTTGTTTTTAATTTTTTCTATTACTCTAATCAAAAGTTTAAGTTTAAGGTAAATACATACAAATATATGCAGAAACATTTTGGAAAAGCTCAGTCTCTTCACCACATTTTAACTTTTACCACTGCACTGACTATTTTTCGGATCTTTTCCAGAATGAAATATTCGCCTCCCGGCATCAAGACGAAAACAGTGTGGCCTGTATTGAGGACAGATGCTATGTTTTACCGTTAGCACAGTACTGTAGGTAAGATAAATGACTATTTTACTTGGTATTCTGAATGCTGTAATTGTAAGCATTATTAGAGAACGTTCTTCAGAATCCTGAAAGAATATCTGTCTTTATTTTGTAGATTTTGTGCCTTGGTAAAGCGCCGCTCAGAGGGCGTGCCCAACAGCGTCCCTGTGGTGCCCCGGCCCTCTGACAGTGCTGTCCCCACTCACCGACTTGTGCCCGATGACGTTGACCCCGAACTGGTTTACCTGTGCCGCCATGTCTATGACTTCCGTTACGGCCGCATACTGAAGAACCTGCAGTAAGGGTGCAAGCCTGCGTGCAGTGCACACACACACACACACACACACACACCTGCACCTCACTAATGATGGAAAGCCTTCATACTAAAAAAAAAAAATCCCTGTGCAACCTACTGGCCTTTTTTTGTTCTGAAAATCCTGATTTATTGTGGAAAACATAAATTATCGTTTTTTATTATTATTCACTCAGGAGGTAGACTTCAGGGAGGTCTGGGGCTGTTGGACAAGAATATTTTTAAACTGTCTCCACATTCCTAGAGTGACAGCATCTAAAGTGAGTCCTATAGAAGAACGGAAATGATGGCTTTATTGAGTTATTCAATATTTTGAATTCTCGTTAAGGTTTTTTTTTCTGTTTAGAAAAACTAGTTTAGAAAAGTTATTTTTATTTACCTTTTTGGGCAGTGGTGACTCAGTAGTTTAGACTCTGGGTTGCTGATCAGAAGGTTGGGTGTTCAAGCCACAGCTCTGCATGGCTGCCACTGTTGGGCCCCTGAGCAAGGTCCTTAATCCTCTCTGCTCAACAGGGGGGGTGCAGTGCACTAGTGCCGTTCCCAAGCCTGGTTAGTGGATCAAGAAGAGCGTCTGGTGTTAAACCAGTGCCAGATCAAAATGAGGATTAGATCTTTCGATTTCAAGTTGTTTTATTTTTCTTTTTGGTGATGTCTTATACACTGGACTATGACACTGGCAGGGGAAATTAGATGACCATTAGCTGCCATTTCAGATTCAGAGTGTAATGAAGTACACGTTCTTTAAAGTGTTGCTTAAATCTTAAGTATAAACAGAGTCTTGAAGATCATCTAGCACTTCTCTTTAGAAGAGTTTGGCTATTTGGAATAATAAAAAAAAAACCCTAGACAGATGTTCTAGTTTCTGTTGGGGCAAATGCTTTCTGTTCCTGTTTTTTGTTTCTTTATGTGAGTCTAAGTGTAGAAAACATGCAAGTCACTCATTTAGTCCAGCAATGAAATGCTCGTCTTTTTCGTTCTTCTCATGTTTTGCTTTATTGCGTGCGGGTCGCTCTGTAATGTTTGTCTTTTTCGTTCTTCTTACGTCTTGCTGTATGACATGCAGGTCACTCGGTTGGCAGCTAGTTTTGACCACAACCTCTAAGATTTTAACTCTTATACTAAAACCAAAGGTCAGCTCACTGCTAATCTATGTTCTGAGTAACTAAACCCCCATGATCTGTGCCCTGTAATTCCACAGACAGGAGAAGCTGACACTTGTTTTGCAAGTAAAGATGGTTTATTAAGCATCAAGTGAATATATTTTATACTTGCTGGTATAATGAATTTATTTGACACTTCTGTTCTCCTCCCCATTTCCTTTGCTTCTAGTCACCCTAGTTAAATTGCACTAAATTATTTTGTGATTTTTTTTTTCAGCTCTGCTTTAATTTCATTTACGTTTAGGTCTTCCTTTCTGATCAACACTGTTCATGGCAGTGATTTGGTTAGCAAGGAAGGATGTCCTTGTAAAATGTATTTATTATTTATAGCCCGATAAGAGAATAAATAAACAGCTAATTAGAACAATAGGAAAGTCTTACTATTTTGGCCATTCTTGTTGTTAAGTATATTACGTGTATTATTAATGTACATGTGACATACCAACCTAAGTTCAAGGGGGCTTTTACATGCGAAATCAGAGTGAAATTGATAGTTTCACTTTTGATTTGTTTTGGTTTGATTGACACTACACATAATTAAACAAACCAAAAAGGAAAGACAAATCGGTAGGCTTGTGCGATATTGATTTATCCCTGATCAAATTTTACTAAAAAGATAAGGATACTATGCATACAGTCATTTCTATCATTACCATCATTAAAACTCCAACACTCACAAGTGCCACATGCATGACCTGGAGCCCAAGAGAGCAAAATTGACCATGTCCTGAAGATAGAGGAATGGCATTACATAGAAGTATAGAGGAGCGCTTTCCTCCTAGACTTTCCTCCAACATTGCAAAAGTCAGTACAAAAAGACGCATTATCTGTTTTTACATTCCTCAGAGGAAGTATGTGGTAGCCTTCACTCTGTTTTCTTGGTAACTCCATATGATATGGGAGAGATACCGGATAGGATATTGTCTAAAATTACTGAATGGTTGGACAGGGCGCAAATTATTCCAGATTTACATGTTAGTTGACTCTTTTCCCGTTTTGATTGGGGTAGTATTTTCAAGAACAAACTCATACCTTTCCTGCTCATGCAAGCTTAGGTCCTGTAACAGCTCCAGGGCAGGAGTACAATAAGCTTCTTATACTTCTATATTTCCATTTTTTTCTCTTTACAATAATTAGTCAGGAGTGTGGCAATATTCCAGTTTTACTTCCACAGACAAAAACAAAAGATTATAAATATGTAGACTGAAAAAATCACACCATCTTACCTCATACATGCTCACAGCCATAACCCCCACCCCAAACTACAATACCCACAGTGCAGTGCACCTAAACATTAACCTGTTACTATCTAACACTGGCATACAATAGTGTTTTTGTGGAGCTCCTATGCAAAATGCATAATGGCTGGCAGGTCTAGTAATATAATATAAGAGATCACTGGATATTGTGGTCATGTAATATCATGAAGGGATGATAATATCATTATATTGCACAAGCCTACTGAGATGTGTGTAAGCCTAAAAGCGCTTTCAATCATTGTTCAGAAATAAGGCGACAAAGAATTTCAACAAAGCTTCAACAAATCAGTCGAACACAGAGTAAGCTCTAAATACATGAGTACATAACTATATAAATATGTAGTTTTAAACTTTCTGTGCATAACGTTAAGCTTTTATTTGTCTATTTATTTGTCGGTGCAAACATCCTAAAGACGTTTCTGCAGTTTTACAGCTCTGTCCTTTGGCTCAGTTTGTGCCTCAGACTAAATGCTGCCTAAGTGAACGCACAGCGCTCCACAATCCGTGAAGTCTTCACTGTCATCTAAACCTGAATTCTAATGACTCTGTGAATTTTATTAATTGTGTTGATTGAATAAGGGCCTTTGTGCTTAGAGATAAAATTCTTATTATATATTACCAGTAGTGACCTCTAAGCTTTTGAACAAAAATGAGTAACAATTAGCACTTTCTAGATTCGCTAATGCTAGTTTATTTAAAGTAGTCTTCAGTGTTTGAGATGCTTAAGATTAGGAATGCTTTTCAGTTGCATTTTCAGTACTTTACCCATAAACTATATCCATGCTCATATATGAATTATTGAGATGTTGAACTGTTGTACAGTGGGATCAGAATTTGTTTGGTAAAGGTAGCTTAGATGGCTTTCCAGCATTATATATATTATACATAAGTGTATGTTTAATGTGTGTGAAATACCCAGAAGCTGTTTTATTCTATTGTATTATTGGCACAGCTTTTGCTGCAACTATACCTTGATCAGCAGGTCTTCTTTAGAACAGAAATAGATATGATTATAATATTGTGGTTCAGATAAAATAACGTTTTGATTCCGTATTCGTAAAAAAAAAAAAAGCCTCTGTTTTTCAATTTCTTCTGCAAACATGAGATATTTTATTAAGGCTATTTCTAAAGGTAGAATATGCAATATATTTTTGGGACTATTTTTGAGGAATCTATTTAAATCAAATTACTTATATTGTTTTAACCGATTTAAAAAATGATTTTGATGTGGATTATAAATTGAGAATATTGATAACCAAATAGGCATAAGCTAAAACATGGACAGTGTTCCATTTCTTCTGTTAGATTGGAATCCAAAGGTATGGACTATTCAAGAGCCATTCATAGAGGAAATTAATTGTACATATCTTGATTATTGAAAAATCACCCGATCATTTTTTCGAATAAGATAAAATGTTGCACAATACATTTTTATGACTTATGAGTGACTCTATTTAAAGAAGTTATTTAACATTGAGTATAGAAATGATATAGATATCTATATTTCAAGTAAACAAGTCATCTTAGTTTTAAAGTGTTTTGAAGTGCTGTTGCAATACTTGTCAGTGAATGCCATACTTTTTTTGTCTTTTATAAATTATGAAGTCTTTGGTAAAATGATTCAGAACTGAAACTGTCGTATTTATGGTGTACTGGTTCATCAAAGGGTTCAAGACCAAAGCACACACTTAAACTGGTGCCCCTTTGTGTGTATATTGCATCTATATGGGGTTACCCTGTACAACACTGCAGAAAGACTTTCTGTCACCAAACCAATCAGACAGGTACTTGAATGATCAGTTTTTTAATATTAATTAATTAATATTAATTTTACATGTGGCCTTTGCCTATTTACTATAAGTTGATTTTTGGTTTGATTCACAAGAATCGGGTCAAATATCTCTTAATTACACAAGGAACTGCAATTTAACTTAAACATGGCAGGAAAGTAAATAAACTTGACTATGCTGTACTCTGAATATGTTTATGAGTGAGAACAGCAGGTGACAGCATTGTCACTTCATTGTTTATTTGGTCATTGTGACATTATGCTCTGCTGTTTTTGTCTGTTTTGTTTTTTTTTCTTTTTGTCTTTAATTTGCATTATGAAGCCTGTGGCTCCTCATGTAAGCCTCTACAGCAAGTTTTTCATCACAGTGGTCAATTTAGCAGGTTATCAGGAAATTTGGACTAAAATAGTTTTGCAAATAAAATCAATTTTATATACATGGCAATTTTTTTGATAAGGATTTAAAGTTTGAAGCAGGTTTTTGTTTCTAAATTAAGTATTTACACTTTATGCAAGTCACCATGGTTGACCACTTTGTTGCAGTAAAATTTGCTGATATGCTTTTATAAGATTTGGAATTATTTTTTAAACACAGTGACCAAAAAACAGAAGGTTTCTTTTCTTCCCTTACCCTGACCAATATTAAACTTAATATTTGTTTCTGTGTTGCTAGTATAATGCTTACTGCTAACATATATTTTGATAGACTAGAACAGTGGTTAAACAGAGGTTATTTTTAAATGGGGCAGGGGGATGTGTTTTTATCAGTGTCGCTAGGTCATGCACTTTTTTTAAATGACAACAAGAATCCCTGCTGATTATTGTCAAATGAAAGAGTATTTATAAAAATCTTTTGTTAAAACCTGTTTGGAGTGTTTCATTGCTTATTTCACCGGTGCACATAACTGTGATACATAAAGAGAAGAGAAGAGAGAATGTCTTCATTGTCACAAAATTGATTTAAAGTGCCTTTCTTCAGGTGCAAGTAAAAAACAAATACAAACACTACAAGGAACTACAAAACACAAATAAAACACTTATATAAAATAATAGTAATAATAATAATAATAATATATAAAATATATAAATAAATACAATAATAATAATAATAAATAAATCAAATATATAAATAAATACAATAATAATAATAATAATTATAATAATAATAATAAATACGTAAAATAATAGTACTAAAAAACTTGACTGTTTTAGTGATGACTGTCCTAAATTTGACTGTCTTAGTGATATTCACTGTCTGAGTAGTGAGACAGTAAATGTCTTGAGAAGTGAGAAATTAACCGCTGCTGGTTACAAAGTAAATGATAAAATCTGCTGCCTAATTACAGTCATATTATTTAAGAATGAATGCTGGAGTGTAGCTGAGCATAGCACAAATAAGATAAGACTTTATTGATTTCTATGACAAATTAGTGTTTCAGCAGTACACATAAAAGACAAGCCATAATTAAACATAAGACATGAAGTAGGAATAAAATAAGGATAAAATAGTATGCATATAATAGACCAGCAAGGCTCAGGTTGATAACCTGGGATTGGGGATTTATTTAAGGCATCTCTAGCAGTATTAATACATTAGCATATTTTAGAGGGGTGACCAGTGTGTAGAGCTCTGCCTGAGATAATTTGTTTGTGAAATGACAGAAAGAATAATTTTGAAATGAGAGTAGCAATATTTGCGAAAACAGAAAATCTATGTGTGAAAAGAAAAAAAAAACTTTGAGAAGTGTCCTCCTGCTTCATATTGCCTACTAATGGCACTGCCTACTACAAAAAGAGTTGCCACTTCGCTTGCCTTATTGCTCACATCTGGCTCCCATACTTTGTGCACAGGGTCATTGTCATGTTGGAACGTTTCCCTTGACTCCAGTAAAGGGAAACCTCCAAGCTGCATCATACAAGGATGTTAAAACAATCCTGTGCTTCCAACTTTGTGGTAGAAGAGGAACCTGGGTGATGCCTGGGTGTCCACAAATATTTATACATACTGACTGATTTATTCAGTGCAATTTACCCAAATTGGCTAAAAAAAAGGTAACCCAGTGCCTTTCTATGTCGTCATGCAACATTATTCAAAAATTGTTCAGTTTTAACCAGCAGAGGTCAGTAGCCTGAAACATTTTAATTTTAATTGACAATCTTTGGTCTTTGTGTGGTTGATGTCTTTGTGTGTGTGTTTGCATGAAAGTTATTATTTTGTTGTGAGATTATTGCTGTATAAGTGCTGTTTTTTAATGTCATTGCTACTCATAATGTTTATTCTCTGTTGATGTTCTCCTAGTGTTATGACTGAACTGAGAAACCTGTCTGTCCCAAAGAACACTCGATGTCTGTGTTATGTCACAACAAACGTCCTTGTGTGTTAGTTGGGTTCAGCTTTGGACTCTGATCCTCTTTAAAGATATTAGTGGTGTGGAGCTATAAACAGATGTCAGTGGCAGGCTCTGAGGAGACATGTCTATAAGATGTGCTTGTAAAAACACTAGCTTAGAAAACTGTTCACACAATAATTTAGTAAAGGACCAGAAAAAGGACTAGAAAAATCCAAAAATGACATAAATGTAAATGTAAATGATCAATATGGTTCATGAACTGAGAGTATTAGAACATTTAGAATAATTTCTATGAAATAATATCTATGTCCTATATTGACCTCTAGTCATAAATCCCTGTTCTAAAGACTAAAACACTGCATATGTGGGAAACTGTTTCTGAGTAGCTAAATATGTGATCTTTGGTTGTCCAGTGCCTGAATTTGGACAAGCATAACAGTTGTATTTTCTATTTCTAGTTGTATAATCCAGTCACACTGGATTGCAAAAAAAGTAAAGGCAAAATATAAATTATGATACAGACAATAAGAAAAACTGTAATACCTGGTGGTGACTCCATAAAGGTATGGTGTTTGTTTAGCTGACATGCCATGGGACCCCTGGTACATCTACAAACATCTCTGACAGGTGAACACTACATGTGCCTCCATTCTGTTGAGTTACACCCGTTGATGTCCTGCAATATTTCTGATGGGTTTGTTCTCTTCCAACAGAAGTATTAGACAAAAGTAAAAAGTATAAAGACATGATTTAAACTGAACTTATAAAACAGGCCATTTTTTTCATGGTCTTTCACATGCAGCTTATTTTAAATAATATTTGAAATGGTATTCATAGAATTTAATGAACTGAATTTATGTACATACAGTCATCTTTGGTTACTGTTTTTTTTCATGGTCAGGTTCCAGAGTCTATTGTAATCAGGATCCAGAGCCTATTCTAGGAATACTGAGTGTGAAGTAGTAACAACACAGGACACCATACACAAACATTCATAACTAAGGGCAGTTTGGACTTGGCCAGTGTGTTTTGGAGGTGGGACAATTGACTAATAAATGGGTTCTTCCCAAGCATGAGAGGGCCTTTACAACTGCATCATCATCAGTTTAACCCTTGCTAGTTTGCTTTAGTTAAGATTAAATAGTTGCCTAAACCATTATCTTATTATTTCGGATGGAGTGTCCACCCACATACACAGATTTAACCTCATTTGTATGACTAAAGAAACAGTTATTTGGCATTTTACGCCTCACCCAGCCCTCAAAATCCAACCCACACGCACACATGCACGTAGACCACTCGTTTTCTCTCGAGGTGGCTTACCAGAGCCAGTAATCTAAGGGCGTTACATCACTCATCTCAAATTGTGTGTATCTGAGGATTAAGAAGGTCACACGGGAGGAGGAGTGTGTAGTTGTGTGGTGTGTTATGCAGTTCCAGTGCAGACACACAGGCACACACTGACTGAGCAAACAACATAGCAGCAGCAATGGCAGACACGCACATGGAGGAATTGATGGAGCGGCCTGGAGAAGCTGAAGATAGAGAAGCTCATCTGAGGGAACTGTACCGTGATGGACCTCTGTTAGCACCTGAGGTAGACTTCATAGTAGGTCAGTACTTAGTTCTGCTCATCTGTTTCGTTTGGTTTTATAGTATTAAATCACATGTTAGAGCATGAAGAACATGTTTGTGTGCATTAAAGAAAGGTTAGATTACTACACTAACCTTAGATAGTCATTGTATACTCTTAGATATATGTCTACATTATGCCTCAAACCTGGTTAAACCACAGTAAAAGTCTAGAGTTCAATCTATTACTTATGATTATGATAATGACTAATGACTAGAAAGTAAGTAAGGCATCTAATAAAAGGTGTAAAATGTTCACTCTCAGACACATTTTATTGTCTAGTGTACATTTGTGAAATGGTTTTACCTTTGTACATGTTTCCTCTTTTAAATATAATGTACATGCATCAAAGTTTGTGACTGTATTTCCTGCTCCAGCAGAATGCAGTCTCAGTAATTCCCTGTTGCTGCTCTGGGATTAAACACTATTTCAGTCCCAATCTCCATATGGGTCCTCTCAAAATAACATGTACCTACTGTTGGATTAATGCAGAGATGAAGGAAGCAGAAGACACAAATAATTATCTTATCTCTGTGATGCTAATATCTTATTGTTGTATACATCTTTGGAGCCTAGATAAATATTAGAGAATTATACTTCTATACTTCTTTTTTTTATATATTATTGCTTGTAATGGATGTCTCTATGGGGCATTTGTTGAGTTTTGTCTAAAGATTTAACATACAAAGTATACACCGATCAGCCATAACATTACAACCACAATAACACTGACAGGTAAAGTGAATATCATTACAATGGTACATGTCTAGAGGTGGGATATATTAAGTAGCAATTAAACAGTTGATGTGTTGGAAACAGGAGTATAAGGATCCGACTTGATGGACCACAGCGGTTTTAATGTTATGGCTAATCGGTGTATAAAAAATATATTATCTGACAAATATGAGATATTTTTATAGTATTTTGTATTTTGTATGTTATAGGGTCAAAAGTCTTTTCAGTTACTTACATTTTTCCTAGCTTTTATTGTATATAGATAATTTGACAAAGTAGTGCAATCTCTAGTAATAGAGAGGCCTTGTTTCCCTTTTAGTAATGAATAAAATCTTCTGTTCTGAGGTACTGTACAATGATCATAGTAATGTATAAATACAAAAAAAATCTAAATGTGCCTTAAAAGTGCATAGCGTCTCATTTGTGACCACACACGTCCGGATTATAGGGGATCCACAGCCTAGCCAGGGAATTTGGGGTTTTAGGCAGGAATAGAGGATCAGAGGCCATTAGAGGTCATTTATTTTGGTTTGTTATGTTTTTTCTGAATGAAACCTTTATAACCTAGTACATTGCTAAATTAAGAACAAAAGTGTCATGTCCTCTATTTGATGGCAGATGAGCACAGCTCAGCACACAGTAACATGGAGGTGTCAGACAGGCTCATGTACCTGGAGCAGCGCCTCCAGATGCAGGAGGATGAGGTGCAGCTGCTGAAGATTGCTCTGGCTGATGTGCTCAAGAGACTCAACATTTCGGAGGCACAAACTGCCGTTGACGCTAAGAGAGGAGCTGTTAAAGGTAGCACACATCTAAAACATACCCACTGTATAAACCACTTCAGGATGAGTGACTAACACATAGACAACTAAAGGATTGATCATGATGGAAAATAAGGAAAGAAAAATTGAAAACTGGAACACTGTTTAGATGTCTTTCACCAGAGAATGCAACACAATAGGATGTGCTCCTGTAGGAAAATAATCCATTACAGGGTTATGTGACAGTAATTGTTACCTTCCTGGAATTAATGATTTTGCAATAACAGCAGCTTCAAATCTTGAGGTTTATTTACTTACTTATAGCTAAAGTGGGAAATCTAGTCAGTTAATCAGACATACAGTTTAAATTCTGTTGGATACAAACCACTGACTCCTTTAAAAACAGCTAAATATACAAATTACATCATGACTAAAAAGATTGCAGATTTTAACAGCCCTATGATGTTTTATAGTTTATATTAAATTATCTAAGATTAGATTAGATTAGATTAGATAATTCGTTAAGTCATGGATACCATTTTAACTCCTTGAACATCACAGTACAGCTCTTTATAACATATATATATTTATTTATTTGAGATGAAAGGCTGAATGGTTACTTTATTTGATTAGCTGGTACCTTCATTAGTGTAATCAGATCAGAGGGGTGCAGGGTTTAAACAATCATGTATAGCCTGAGGACTGTACTGGAACCTTTATACAGATGTCTGAATTTATATGATCTGAATGTTCATAGATGATATTATACGACATTGTTTTTTTTCAGTGTCCAGGCCTGTGTCTTTGGCCCTGCGCTCCAGAACAACTAACAATTCAGCCGACTCCCTGAAAAAGAGCTCAGGCCCCACACTGCCATCTTCCACATCCTCTAAGAGTTACAGCCCTTTGCCAGTCAGTAAAAGGTACTTGGCACTGGCAATGAAGTTGGAAACATTCACTGCTAGAACATGAAATAATAAAACGATTCATTCTTTTCTTTTTGCCTGGTTTAGAAGTACAGCAAGCCGTGCAAAGGACAGTTCAAGTCTTTCTGCAAGCCAACGCTCTACTCCATCAACCATCACCACAACCCCCTGTAAGAAGAGGGAGAGGTCAGACTCATGACAGTAATAGGACAGTAAATGCAGTAGATGATCCCAATTCTGCACTGACTCTGATACTGCTGAATATCAAACATTACAATTTTAACTTGTTTGTTCATCCAGCAGCAAACCAAAAGAGACCTCCACGAGTGTTTTAGGTAAGGAAATAATTTAGGCACATTTAAAATATTTTTTTTTCTCTCCAAGAATATCATAGTTACTGGCAAGCATATTAGCTACAGTATATTCTTTTTGTCATATAAAATGTGGAAATATACTAATGAACTATTTATATATCAAATACCAAATGTAAATCCATATATATTTATTGTGCTTTGGCATTTTTTATATTTTGGAAATTGTTTACATTTTCTGCAAGGTCTTTAAAATAGAGTGCTTTGCACTTTCTGCTTTCTCTGTAACAAGACAAATTGTGTTTTAAAAAAAGAGAGAGGGGCTGGTAAGGCAGGCAGGAATGACAGGAACTTGTTTTGCAGGCAACCCACAGCATTAAATGCTGTAAACAACTAAACGATGTGAGCTATCATTGTTACTGTTATGTAAGTAAAATAATTGACTTTTGGGTGGTAACAGAATGGCCCAATCTGTCTAACATCAGGCCACTTTCCACCTTCCTATCATTAATTGGTTTCTTATAACGGTGCACTCTTTCATGTTTAATTCCATACATGTATAATATTTTCTACCAAAGATTTGATACCAAAAAATATCAGCCTAATCTCTTTAGAAACTGTATATGGAATGTTACATCCAAAATGCTATCTATCTACAACATCTGTTATAATTCTTTTCATTCTCTGTAAATTACTAAGCTATGCAGTTTCTCTCTATGCAACTTGATGGTAACATTGACAGACAATAAGACAGAACTGATGTATAACTGTGAAGGCTAAAAGGAAAGTATTATCTTTTTTTGTTCTTTAGGAACCCGCCGTGTGACTCACTGCAAAGGTAGGCCTCATGCCACCTTTATCATATTCATATTCATTTCAAAGTCTGATATTCTAAAAATAACACCTTGGAAACATGGGATAACAATTCTTATGAGTCTTTTTTGTTACTTTATTTTATATCTCATTTTCTCCACCTTTCTCTTTTTCCATCACACTTCCACTCCTGTCTGGTTTCTGATCCCCACCGTCATGCACCCTTCACTTAGTGACTATGCAGATCTATCTGAACCACCCAGCAAAAAAGACTGGGCCTACTGAGAACGCAGGTGCTACAGCTGTGCAGGCGAATGTGTGTCTGCCTGCGAGTGGGCCACCTCCAGATAGAGCAACCTCAGACAAGTGGAAAGTAGGAGTTGGGAAGAAGCCTCCCTCCTCACTATCTCGGCATAGGAGCACATGCCGGAGCCCCTTCTCCCCTGTTGACACCCCCATCTACAAGAGTCCCATCAAGTCCCCTAGCCAGTATTTCCAGATCTGTTACTAAACACATACAGTAGTAGAACCTAGACAACTGATCTGGTGTTTATAATGAAATTAATTAAATTAATAAAATATTTTATTTAAATTTACCTAATTAAAGCTGTTGGTTGGTGACTGTTGGATTATTGGCTAATTCTTATTAACTTTCTAATTGCAGACATATTGATTTTAATTGTGTGGTTTTGAACATGTGAATTTATGGGACCTTTTTAATTTAGTTAGTGTAATGGGTATTTATTTATTTTTATTTCACTCTTTTTTGTACACTTCCTTCTTTTTGGTTTTCCTATCACTTACTGCATTGTGAAAAAAAAAAAGTCTAAATTATTTCTCTAATTGATTTGGAAATGTTAGTAATATATATATCATAAGAAGGTTCTCATCTAAACCCTTATATATATAAAATGCTAACTCTAGCTAAGTCTTCTTACTTGCCACAATGTGCAAATCAGGCACATGGGGGCTGGAGCCAGTCCCAGCATCCTAGGCACAGACAGGGTACACCATGGACAGTTCACCAATCCATCACATGGCCAACACACACTCACACTCACTCGAAAGAGGCAATTTGGAGTCACTGATCAACCTAGCCTGCATGTCTGGGAGGAAACCAGAGTACCCAAAGGACACCCACTCAAGCACAAGAAGAAGATGCAAATTCCACACAGAACAGCCCGGATTGGGAATCAAACCTGGCTTGTCTTGCTGTGTGGCAACAGCACTAACCACTACACCACCATGCCACAGAATGGGAAAAATGGGCCTCAGAAAGTAAAATCAAATAGAAGTATGTATGTAAGTAAATAGATAGCAGACAGACAGACAGATAGACAGACAGATAGACAGACAGATAGATAGATAGATAGATAGATAGATAGATAGATAGACAGACAGACAGATAGATAGATAGATAGATAGA
>JAOVVF010000034.1:252006-265172 GCA_028565595.1 Duopalatinus emarginatus | reverse complement strand
AGATAGATAGATAGATAGATAGATAGATAGATAGATAGATAGATAGATAGATGGTAAAGATTGAAAGGGTGTGACATCTTTCAGAATTTACAACTCTGTTGACAATAAATGGCCATTAAAACACGATTAATAAATACAGATATTCCACAACTGATTCCCCCTAATGATTCACTCATTCAAAAAGAACCGATTCCTCGGCGATTCACCCATCACTGCTCTCTCTCTCTCTCTCTCTCTCTCTCTCTCTCTCTCTCTCTCTCTGATGCTGGAGGATGGAAAAATGGCATCCTTGACGCCGTTGTCTTTCCACACATTGACTGGCTCCACTGAGACAGCAGTTGCGATCGATGTGAAATGGAAGTGAGGGAGAGACCGGCCGAGCGCAGACGTCCACAAGCAAACCGGAGAGCGTCTCGCGCTTTGGACGTGACACCGAGCGAATCGTTTGTCGCGTTTTTCAAGTCGTCGCGACGGCTTCCAGCATCCGCACATCCCCGGCAGCAGCCTGCCACACAGCCGCCGTGTTAACCGTCAGACCTGGAAGGATAAGAGACTTAGTATAAAACACGAGGCTTGGGAAGTGAATCCGGGAGGAAAAGAGGCCGGGGACGATTTTGCGCAGTCCTCCATACGGAGGGGAGAGAAGGAAGATGAGGTAAGCAAAATCACGCGCTCGTCTTGACTCACGGCCGCCGTTATTATCGCACAATGAAGGGCGCGAGCGCTTCTGCAACCGCCGCGTGCGCCGCCTACCCTGCTATAGGATTTACACCTGAGCTTGATGACCACATCTGGCCGCCAGGTCTGACTTGCTCTAGTTAAATATGAATGCATAATCGTGTGTGTGTGTGTGTGTGTGTGTGTGTGTGTGTGTGTGTGTGTGTGTGTGTGTGTGTCGCGCGACCGGCGTCCACCTGATATTCCTGATACTGAAGGCCTTTGAGGTGGGGCACCACACATCAACACTACCCCGGGGTGGACTGCAGCCTGTTCATACACACTGATTTATATCCGTATTTTGCACGCTAATGGAGAGGAGTATAGTGCCTTTGAAGGGCTGCAGAGAAAGGAGCTGTTGTCATAGAAACCCGAGCGCACGTGCGGCTTTCATTGATGAAAAGACGGCGGCCGAGCAGGAACCGAGCGCTATTGTAGCCACATCAGTATCATCACTGCACGCACGTGACGGCATCATGGGCCCCATAAGAGTGACTAAATCCCAGCTGTAGGCATGACATGCACGGGTCTAATAGTGGACCTGAGGACCATCCAAGGCACCATTATATATACTATAGTATTATTTGCTCTAGCAAAAAAAAAGATTTTTATCCTTTATTTCTTATTCCTCATTCAAATCTTTCACCACCTGATGTTTGACAGCACAGGTACTGTGTGGAGCCTCAGTCTGATGGTAAAACACATTAACCAACAGGAAGTAAAGACAATCAATCTGGTCTTCAATTTTTTTCTATTTGGACAACATTGTGATAATTAGATCACCAGAAATAGATAAATGAAAATGGTGATGGAGGGCAATCCTCTGCCAGGTTACCTGTGTTTGTGGATTTGGCCTTACAGAGTGAGCATGTTGAGGACTGTCCAGGAGATCTGGGAAGTATTTTGTGAATGGTGTGCACTCTATCACATGGTGATCATTTCAGCAAAAAGTGTTGAAGAACTGCATGTCTTGGAGATAAGCTTGCCTTTCATGTGTTGGTGGCCAATAACTCCAGAGTGACAATAGGTCAGATTAAGGTCATACATACAGTATACAGGTAGAGGGATTATGCTGGAGGTCCTCAAAGAGCTATAGATTGCAGTCAGTTGATGTGGACTGTAATATAGGCTACATTTGTGGTGCCTTGTGATGCTGAGCGAGCATGCTGAGTATGCTTCTCTAATAATTCTGCCATCATTCTTTTATCTGGTACGAGTTTCAGATTAATCTTTCAGTGCAGTCTTTTTGAGGTTTGTGTGTGCACAAGTATGTCATAGGTCATTCTGTGTTTTCAGTGAGTCTGTAACTGTAAATGTAAGACATGGAAGCATAATTGTGCATAAAAGGGTTAATTTAAGAATGCTTATGGAAAACTATAATGTAATGATTATGTTTACAAGCTACTTAATACCTAATGATTTTGCCATGAGGGTAGTTACATTAAAAGAACTTACAAAATGTAAAAGCATTAGCATGTGAATTTTATTGACCTTGTTTAAAAGCCAGTGGGGCATGGTGTGCAGTTAAATCTTCTGGGTTAACTTTGCTATAAAGCAGACAGACTAAGCAGTTACAGACCTGCTTTAATTCCTCTAAGAGTCGCTGAGTCAGAATATCTCTTGATCTCCACGTACACCAGTTCAGGTGCATAAAATCTGCCTAGGTTAGACGTGTAAACCTAGCACAGCTGGATAGGATTGTATGGGATCGTAGATATATGCATGCAGCGTATCTGTATCTGAACAGAATATATGATCTGAGTAGTATCAAGTTATAGAAAATAGAATGAGTTATGAGATCCGTTATGGGATCTGGATGAGTTGCCTGTGGATTTTAGTGGATTTTAGTCATTATGCTTATAGTCACACATTCAGATAGGGCAATTTAGCATAACTGAGCCATGTTTATGACATATTAATGTGTTTTTGCTTTATAAAATAAACACACACTGGAACATTTCACCGCTTCATATTCCCTCCTGTGGAGCAATAAAGCCTAATCTCCAAATCAAAGAGTATGATGAATGATCTCGTTATTCTTAGATCATTTAAGGTAACATCTTGGATAGGAGTAGATTTTGATTAAAAGTATAAAATTACACAAATCATACATAATTTCAAGATGTGCTTTTATTATAGACATGGACACTAATATATATCTGGCTTCTCCGAGCTTATATATAATTCGGACCAAGGGTGCTAAACGCATGTACTATGGATCCAGTCCAGTCAATACTGGTTCTGGACAGTGTATGGATCTACCTGGTGGTGTTTGTTTGAATGGCCCACATATGAATCTGAAATAGAATAGCATGGGCTGAAATCTCCTCTGGATTCACTGAGATGCCTTTAAAGGCAAAGGAACCCACTTAAGGATGCCTTCTGAGTGAATGCAGCGTGTGGCATCAGCGTCACACTGCAATTATTCTCTCAAGTGTAAAACATCCATCTGCTTCTGAAGGAAGTAATTGGCACTCTGTTGGTGTTGTTAGATGGATGGTGACAGACTACAGAGCCCATGTTACTACAGCTTTGTCAGACATGCACATGAGCAGATACATTAAGTGAAGTTCGGTCCATGGAGAATATTGCTTTTGGGTGAAGATAACTAGACCAGGTTTGGACTTTGAGAGAATTTTTTTTATTTATGGTAACCTGGGTTCATTTAGGGAATGCTTTTATTCACAATTGCAACTTTGCATTGAATAGATTTGTTTATTAATCGCATGAACACTGGGCTATAGGCAGGAATACACCCTGGCCTGGACTGAAAGAAAATTAGATTAACAAATCTCTGATTTCTTCGAGACTTGTGGTTGGGGAACCAGCACTGTGAACAGAAGGTCCTAACAGAAGGTCCTAACAAGGCACCTAACCCTCAACTGCTCTCCGGGCACCGTGAGCACCAAGGGTCTAACGCTCCGGGCAAGTGTGCTCACTGCCCCCTAGTGCATGTTCACTAGAGTGTGTTTCACTTCATTGGTGGGTTAAATGCAGAGATCCTTTGTGTGTACAAGCACAGTGGTCAATGAGTGGTTCACTTTATGTCACTTATCTTAATTCCTTAATTCTATATTATAAAGACAGTAACATCGAGTGAACATCAAGACCCTGCAGTGTTACATGACATGAGTGTGTGCTTGTGTGTGTGTGTGTGTGTGTGTGTGTGTGTGTGAGAGAGAGAGAGACAGAGAGAGAGAGACAGAGAGAGAGAGAGTCGGGGAGTGGGTGTTAGAGGGATGAGTGGACTGCATCGTCTTAACCTCCAACCCTCACTCTCTCTCACTCTCTGTTTCACTCTGTCTATAACCCTCTTTATCTGTGTTATTCTTTTTTGTAGCCTTTTGGTTACATATACAGTGTGTCTTGTTACATGTGTATATGTACACTAAAGTGCCAGAAAAACTGGACAGACAAGCCTATGCAAAATACATAGGCTGTTGGTAGTTCGATAACGGTATGGAATTTGTTTAGCTGGCGTTCAACTGGACCACTTCAACACCTACAAATGTCTCTGACAGGTGAACACAGTGTGTGCCTTCTTTCTGACGAGTTTCACCCGTTTGTATGCTGCATTCGTTCTAATGGCTTTCGCCTCTTCCAACAGGACAATGTGCTATAACACATATCTAGACATGCCAAATTATAGCTAAAGGAATACTTTAGCTAAAGGAATACTCGTACACCTTGGAATACAACAGAATTGTGGAACATTGTGAAGTCTATTGTCTGTGTGGGACCTACGAAGTACTAGACTGGTGTACCAGTTTTTCTGGCAATTGATTGTGTGTATATGTATATGTATATCACTAGCAATAGAAAGCCTTTACAATAATGTCTTAATGCTGTATCTATATCACCATTTTTATATATCCCGCTTACAGTGCAGGTTTTATCTATAAAGTTTAATTGTAGGGCTGATTTGCACAAAGCAATTTTAATTAGGTGCTCATTATAAGAGTGTGAGTTGAAATTGGCCAAATTATGCTACGCTGCAATTTGATCTCGGTCCACATTTAGCATGCGCATGTTTTAAGTATAGTGTAGACAGTTAGTGCCTTTTGAACCTAGTCTCTGATGACATTACACATGTAATCCACTTCCCCTAATGGAAAACTATGCATACAAATGGCTTCAAAAAGGCTACGAAAACTGATCCACCCTGCAGCCGGCTGTCAATCTCCATCCACCCAACCTCATGTCTCTCATGTTAATCAGATTCTGCCAGTTCTCCACTTTGTTGTATGAAGTGTACCTTTTCACACTGTCCTATCCCCATACATAAATCATATCCGATGGGTCCCCTATCATTCACATGTGTATTTCATTGCCTTTCTCTTTCTTCATTTTATTAGCCCATACACCCCCCATCCTCCCACTCCCCCTCCTCTTCCTCTGTGGTCATATTCTTCATCATGGGTGGCTGTGCCCATGTGTCTGGTTGGGCGTCTAACAGCATCCCATGGCCCCTGCGGTGTGCTAATGGCTGTGCAGTTTATAGTTGACTCTTGGCTGAGCTCCACTTAAAGGGACGTGTTTCCCTTTAAGGATTAAAATGCGGTCTGCAGCCACGCAGGAACCTGCTGAAGGGGATGGTGATGGGGGAAGGGCAGCATGCTACCTCTGCATAAGCAGCCCCTGATCTTCCTTTATATCTATATCTATAATTATATATATACCTGTATCAAGCATTATAACCACATACATTTATTGATCAGGTCATAATGCATGAAGCATGAAAGTCAGGCTAGTGATATTTGTATTTGAGTTGTTTTATTATCAAGAGAGGTGTTCATTGTCTAGCAAACCTTATTGTCTCTTTTTGTCCGTATGCAAACATATAGACTGTATCGTTATTATATATGATATCGAGTAAGAATAAAGTGATCGCATTCAATGTTTTATAGATGCTGGATGAAAAGCTCTGAATTCAAACCACATCCCAACCTGTCATGTGGGCTCTACAAACAGTTGAAAAGAGCATTGACTATTATGAGAGAAGGTAATTTCCTTATTCCCACAGTCTTATATTTGAGAAACGAGTGCCTGCGAGGGTTTACGTTAAGCAAATGTCACTTTGAAGCAAATTTCTTTTTCAAGCTAGTCTTGTTCAACTGAACCGTGCACTGCTAATGTTATATGAGAATGGCAGATTTCAACAAAGACATTTTAAATCATTTGGTTTCTGTTAATTTAGTGAACTAGAGATGATTGATTAGTGAAATTAGTTGAAGTTTTTACTTACTTTTTTCACTAGAATTACAGGATGTGAAATGCTGGGGGTCTAATTTGTTTTTACAATTCTGTGTTTTAATCACAGACAAAAATTACCCATTTAAAAAAAAAAAAAATAGGCAGCTTTCACTTTCAATGAACATCTGAAAACCTGTGCTGCTATGCTAACCTCGCATATTAACTGATGAGCAAACTTAACACTTTATTAATCCATGACAGTATTGGAGCATGCATGGAGCTTTTGATGGTCATTGCATCATTGTAAATATTAAAGGTATGTGTCATGACCAAATCGTAACATGATGAAGGTGGTGAGTGTCATGTCTCAGACATGATGATGATGATGATGATGATGATGATGGTGATTTACTTGAGGCTCTGGTGACTTCAATTTACAACCTATGATTAGAAACCAAGACAAAAAACAAAAGTATTTTCTACAGGAATTTACAGTATAATCAAATGCATTCTAGGCACTGGATGAGTTTTCATGTGGCATTGAGAATAAACATCCGACAGAGATGTAAGAGATGGATAGAGAGAAAGAGAATAAGAAAAGTAGATTTAAAAAGGAAAAAAATTGTGGGAAGAATGAAGATATAAAAAAAGGTTCCTGCAATAGTAGTAGCAGCTGTAGTGGTAAATTGAGGCTTTTTTTATCACAGCTGGAAGGGGGAGGGAGGGATGGAGAGATGGAGGATTGTGGGAGGGAACTAATCTAGCATATGAAGCAAGAAGCAGTCTGAGGGTGACACCTCATAGGGAACATCACTTCATTCCTCTTCAGTCCTCTCTGAAAAGAGCTCTCGTTTCTTTCATTGTTTTATTTTTAATCTACTACTTTCTTTTATATTCTGTTAGGATTTATTCAGTGAGGATGAGATTTCTCATTGGTTGATTTTTACTAAGCTCATCCTAGCTTTTTATTATTTCATTCCATTATTTCTAAGCAAAATCCCCTCCAGGGTCATTGAGCGTCTGCTATGCGAATGTGTGTGTGATGGAGGGTAAAGTCAGATCAGGCAGCTTGCTTTGCCCTTTGTGCAACTCCTGCTTGGATAAGATGCTGTTGCTCTTTCAGTATTTGAACCGTTAACAACTGCTACATCGAGTGGAGGAGGAGTCCTGCATACTGAGAGACAGAACAAGTGAACGAGAGCACTGTTCCTTTGCTATGACCTAAAACAATGGATATTAACCTGCAGTCACATCGTTTCTACTTCCCTCAAATCTACTGTGACGCCAGTGCTCAGGTCATTGAGTATAAGCTCAGGTAGGTTTGTCCTCTGTCCAGCTGTCCCTTGTGGCCGCTCTGAGTTGTGGAAAGGAATTCTAATTGAGTGGTTTTGATAAGCAGTGAGGTTCGAGGTTGAGTTATGCTTTCTAGTGTTAGCTGGCAGTGGAAACGCTGTACACGAGATTAAATTGTCTTTCTTGCTTTCTGTATTGTTGGTGTTTCCTCAGGATGCCTTGTGGGGCCACATCACTCATATTGTTACAATGGAAATATTTTCAGCTCTTTGTTTGGCCTCACACTGCTTTACCATAATGTGAGTGTTTCAGTTTCAGTTGAATGACTGATCCTAGCTAAGCACTGGGCTTTTTTTTTAAATACATATAGCATCGTCACTGGGCGTAGATGCAAATCACATACTTAAAGACCACATATGTGCATTTTGCTTACTTTGCATTAGGAGTTACAACAAATCTATATCTATCTTTGCAGACCACAGCATCAGCATGTAGAACCAGGATCTAATTTTCTCTAATCAACCAACCTAAATCCATCTTCATCCATTTCCCCTCTCACTCACTGCTTCAGATTTATCTAATCCTCTAATCTCCTTATTTCCCCCTTCACAGTTCAGTTATAGCTGATTTAAAGACCCTGTGAGTATTATTATACTAATCAGATTTTATTGCTGTGAAGGCCTGTGACCTTCCTATTAGGCTGTTAAAGAAATTACATATACAAAGCTGCCAGTGGATTTTAAGCTTGACATTGCAAATGTTGCTTGGAGGCTTAATCGTAATGTGTTTGGTTGATGTGTTTGTGCGTGTGTGTGTGTGTGTGTGGGGGGGGGAGTCCTTGCTGATCATTTTAACCTTGTGTGGACATCAGGCTGGTCTCCATGAGGTTGTTGTTATGAAAAATGAGAGAGCCACAAGTCTTCTCATGACCGAGGTTAAGGTTGGGTTTAGGTTCAGCCAAAGCCTGAAATAGCTGCATTAATAAATATGTCAATGGAAGGTCTCTCTCTCTCTCTCTCCCTCTCTCTCCCTCTCTCTCACTCTGTCTCTCTCTCTCTCTCTCTGTATGTGTGTGTGTGTGTGTGTGTGTGTGTGTGTGTGTGTGTGTGTGTGTGTGTGTGCAAATCTGTTTGATTTGGTCGAAGAGGTAGTGATTGTCTCTACTCCACGAGGATTGTATTTCTGGCCCTGAATCTGAATCTAACACCTCTCTGGGGAGTTTTATTGTTTTTAGCACATTCCATCAACCTGATCCACTAAAGACTTGTTAAAAGTTATGCGGTTTAATTTGAGCCGTTGGAGAAAGTTATGACATTTTTATAGTGCGTAAAGAAAAGCGTGATGTTTCATGATGTTAAAGAGTTATAAAATCATAAAGGTAAACACTATAGAGTTGCCTACATCATTTTGGGTGCATTATTGTAGCCAGGAGGTTTGGAGGTTTTGGTGGTTTTGGGTTTGTGCAGCTTGTAGCATAGTTGTGAAGTTTGTGGTCTTGATGTTTCCACTGACAGTTATTGAGATAATACAGATCAGCTGGGGTGAGTCAGATGAGCAGAGCTTCGGTGTCAGGCTACAGAAACACTGGCTTATAGTAGGATCAATAATGAGGCTAATGGGTCAGATGGGGAATGACAGAGGGAGAAAAGCATAAAAGGGTAAAAAAAATAGAGGTGAAGGCCAGATGGGGTGATGGAGAAGTACAAAATACTAAGTAATTAAAGGGAAGCAGACTGAATAAGAGAAGAAATGAAAGGAAAAGAGTGAGCAATATATATATGAAATAGAACTGCAAACTGAAAATAGAGAATGTGTGTGTCTGTGTGTGTGTGTGTGTGAGTGTGCATGTGTATGTCTGTGTGTGCACGTGCATGTGTGTGCACGTGCATGTGTGTGTGCGTGCATGTGTGTGTGTGTTCTATAAAAGGGGGACAATGCAAAGAAAATGGTTGCTACAGAAAAGCTTTATACCGCAGTATAGATTCTGGGTACCATGGAGATGTTGTGCTTCCCAGCATCCCATAATACAGTTGGCCAAGGCACCATGGCAACCACGCCACAGGAGAGCACTCAGTGTATCCTGTCTCCTCAGATGGTGAGAGGCAAAGGGACCCAAACGTTTAGGCTTTTCTATTGTATAGCAAGACGATGCATTTAACTATGACTGTCTTAACCATTTTTCATGCCATACATGCCCAAAAAAAAATAAAATCATAGTAAAAACAAAGCAAACGCTATTAGATTAGCTATTGCTGTAAGGCCTCAATGCTCCCGTGGAACACAGAGAACTGTAGTTTATCATATCATGTTCCATAATTTATTGTTTTAAAGCAGGATGTCTCCCATGTTCAGCACTGGATTGTCTTTTCTCATGAATGGCTTCAAAATGGCCAAAATAATATTTTAGTTTTATGATAAATATCCATAGGAACAGGGACCTGCTGAGCAGAACTAATGACAATAAAATTTATTAAACAGGCTCATAATTGTGAACCAAGACCCAATATCATATCTAATATAACCTTGGCAATGACAGATGCTTCTGGTAATAAAAAAGAGAATTTTACAGTATAAATCATATACTGTATTAATAGGTACTGATAACCACCAAGATAAAAAAGGACATCTTGGCTTTAAGGGTTAAAGGAGGCTGTGTGTAATGTCATGTCTATGACTTGCAGTCACTACAACCCAGCAAGGCGCTCTGATTTTTTCAGCTTTCCAGCTAAAGCCTCTTTTTAAAGGCTGACAGTTAATCCAAGGAAAAGAGGCTTAGTGCCATTTATACATGGTGATTGGGTTATAATGCTCTGATAAGTTAGGGAAAGTTGAAGATTCACATTTGTCCAACCAAATGTGCATGTGTCAATGTTTTACTCTTTCTTTGTGTATTTTAGCCATGTGCAAGGGTTTTTAGTTTCCATATGATTTAATCTATGGGATTAATTACAAAGTCTCTGAAGATGTTTGCATTGGAAAAGTGCATTTTCTCAGTGGTCCAGCTTGTGTAGGCTATTGTAGGCGATTGAAGTCATCAGTGTTTTTTAGAGGGTCTTTAGAGGCCAACGTGTACTTGCGTTACAAATCATACAGATCTCGTACACTCTCGTCAGTGCTCGTACACAAAGATGCCGTCAAATGTGTGACCAGAGACATGGTAGTTTCAGTAAAGGCAGGTAACATATTTGAATAACTGGTTGAACCGAGCAGGATATTAAATACACAAATGGACATGACTGATGTCACAAATTTAGGAGTAAACACTTTGTGTCTCTTCTGTGCACATTAAGTGAAATGAGATTAGACATTTTTGGTTTTAAGATATAGTGCTTTATCCTACTATATGGTTTTGTCTGAGTGCTGGAGAATATCACAGCAATCATAGGGCAGAAGGCAGACAAAGATCCTGAACAATTAGTCCATTGCAGGTCAGTCACACAGGCACATCGCACACACAATTTTTGGACTGTGGGAGGAAACTGGAGCTCCCAAAGGGACACCCATGCACACCCAGAGAAAACATGCAAACACCACACCCTGTCTACCATGCCAGGAAATCAAACCTCACAACCACCATTTCTCATTCACAGGGACTGGTGGTCTGCATACTCTAAGGCTGAGAATAAATGCATAAAATGTCATATAATCGTTGGTGTGGTACGAGCAAAGGTAGGAGTGGTAGAAGTGGTAGGAGTCTCAGGTGGCTGTGCTTTGTAACCCTCAGTAGGTTTTTCACCTTAGAGAATCTTATTTATTTCTCTGTTAAATAATAAGCTGTGTTGAGTTGTCTTATATCAAGTCAAAAAGCTAAAGAAGAAAACTGAATGGCAGGATGTAAGTGCTATAATTTAAATTAATTCAGCAGGAATTAACTTATCTTGAGGAGATTCCACAACATTAAATGTACAAATAAACAGTTGAAACGTGTCACGTTTTATTTGTTAATAAATTGTTATAGTATAAAAGGAATAAAACACTGCAGTATGTGCTAGAATTGGAAAATAATGCTCTTTCACACCACCCTGTTGTAGATTGTTTTCCTGTAACTGCACACCACTGTGTTTTTGAAACACAGTATTAGGTTACAATGTAAATTATTTGATGTGTGCTACTGCATCACACCATAAAGCTAATTTACTCTTTTTCCTATGGCATTGTTAAAGATTAGGTACATATTCCACTCCAGTTGCCATGCCAACAGATTGTGTTGTTCTAGCGAAAGTTTATATAATGAATTGTGTTAGCATGACAAAGGCACAGATGAACACATGTATGTACATACTCAAAGACAAAACAATATTGAAATTAATGCATTGTTTGAAATAATTAATAAGGAAACATTCACAGTTTAGCAGACAGGAAAGTACTGAGAAGATTTGCTATGTAGACTAAATATGCAACATCAGCAGCAGTGCTGAATTCCCGGTTCTGGTTAGTTAGAAGTTCATTCATTTGATTATATATAAACTCCTGATGAAAAAATGCAATAATTTTTTATTTTGCACTATTGGATCTTAAGAAGGTTCTAAGTACAGCTTCACAATGCTAAAAGAATAAATGGGAGCATGAGACAAACGATTATCAGCCATTTATTAAAAACAACGATTTAACAGGCATAGGCTGTTCATCAGCTGATCAAAAGTTTAACACCACAGGTCAAAAAAACAAAACTGAAAACCCCCTCAAAAAAATCACTTAGTAATGAGTAGCTCCACCATACCTCTCGACTTTAAACAATTGTTTTGACTGCCCAATGCAAGTGTTTATAGGCGGCTAGTGGAAATGTTGCACCATGTGTTAAAGATGGCTTCACAAAGGGCATCCACTCTCTGTAACTCAGGTTCATTTTTCTAAACATCCCTTGATATCTATCCTCAAATGTTCTCAATTGGATTTAGATCAGGGGAACATGCAGGATGGTCCGAAAGAGTGAGATTATTTTTATTCAGAAAATCAGATCATTTCTATCAAGGCTATTCTATCAGCAACATCCTGTCAGGCTCTAAATGATCAGAGGAATTTTAAATGTCAGTGCTTTTTATTTCTGAAGGCAAGGCTTTCAAGCACAGAAAACTTTTCTTTTCTTTTCCTTCATGTTCCTCCACCGTCACCAAACCTCAAGTGTGCAGGCCAGCAAGCTTCTTATGTAACACCATCCCCAAAAAGCCTGACTCATAATTCTGACTGCAGTTCCTCATACTGGAAGACTGTTTTCTTTGGCAAGGCGTCCTGCCACTTAAATCACAGAAACAATCAAACCTTTCAAAGCCCTATGGTATGCTTTATACAGCCTCTAACAATGCAGTGTCTGGATATACTAATGATTCTACTGGATAAGATAACTGAGTCAGGGCTGTTTTAGCTTGCCTGTAGTTCATATTTGAATATAAGGGCCATTGACTGGTGCTTGCTCTGCAAGAGAGACACAGTATTAATGAGGAATAACAGTGTGTTAATGAATCTGTCAGTGGATGACGAGGCACATTATTATTAGAATTTCATCATACAAGATGTGATTTATCATCCTGGCCTGGTTACAAAGGGACCAATTTTTGGCAGCTATAGAAAATGTACACTGTAGTTGTAATTTCGCATCACATGACCTGGTCTTTTAATCATTCATTCATTAATTCACTCATCTTGAGCACTTTATCCTGGCCAGGGTTGTGGTGAGCCCTGAGCCTGTCCTGGATCACTGGAGATGAGGTGGGAATACTCCTTAAAATGAGTATAGTACACTCTGGTATGAGTCTACCCATTGGCTTGTTGATGTAAGAGGAAATCAGAAAACCCAAAGAAGGTCCATGAAGACATGAGAAACTCCACATCGTAACCCAAGTTCAGGATCAACTCATATATGCAGTGTATGCACATACACACTAGTAAATACACACTAGGGGCAGTGAGCAAGCATGCCAGAGCTGTGGGCAGCCCCTGTCCACAGTACCCGGGAAGCAGTTGGG
>JAOVVF010000034.1:190706-215650 GCA_028565595.1 Duopalatinus emarginatus | reverse complement strand
CACAACTTGGGACAAATCAGCTATGACCCGTCAATGCATTGACTCCACAAGATTGGCACCCAGACATTAGCATCTTCGTTAGATCTTCTATGGGATCCATCCAGACGGTCTATCCTTCTGTCCCCATGCATATCAATGAGCACTAGTTGCCCATGATCCTGTCCCCAGTTCACTCATTGTCCTTTTTCGGAACGCTTTTGAATACTGGACTGCATACTGGAAACACCCCACAGAGACCTGCCGTTTTACAGATGCCCCAACATAGTCTGGAAATCAAAATTTCATCTTGAGTCACTGAGATCATAACTTGCCCATTTTTCCTGCTTCCAGCACATCAACTTTGAGAACTGATTGTGACAGGTGCCATTGTAACAAGATAATTAATGTTATTAATGTCACCTGTTAGTGGTTTTAATCGTATGGCTGAATGGTTCTTTTTTTAGGCAAATATTTTAATATGTTGGTTCCCACATGTTTTGTAAAATACACAGAGTGCTTTATATTGTTGCTTTAATAGTTTTGTCACTACTGATGTATAAACATTGGTTTAATCTGGATATCTAACTGTAACATGTACTATCAACGAAAACAGGTCTTTAACTGCAGTCACTAATATCCAGAGTGTCTCAACTTAACACTGTCAGCTGAAATACTAACTGTCATGTATCATGGTTAAAATCTTGAAGGACTTATCAGATCGCAGTCTTGCTATCAATGTGTGACATATACAATAAGATCTCTTAAAGGGCTCAACTAAAACGTTTCCGATTAGGAACAGAAAAGCCGATCTTGCATGATACAACTTCCTCTACAGGCCTTTCTCTGTCTCTCTTCCTACTTCTGAGCAAGTTAAAGATCTACAGTATCAGTGTTTCAGTGAATATATAAATATGTGATATTTTGCCACCTTATATGACCTGTAATAAATACAACAGTTCGCATGAATTGAGCTATGATGTAATTGTTCAATGAGCTGATTATCACACTCTTTTAGCATGTCAAATGCCCTTCACATCATAGCACTTTATTAACCAACTGCTACTGGTACTGCAGGCCAACCAGCTGGCTGCTTTAGCTGGCAGAGCTTCTGTCTGCTTGCTGGGCTGAAGTAGAGCTGCTATTACCCCCCACTGAAACACTGCATCGACTTGCTCGGAGCAGAGTTTTTTTTTGTTTTTTTTTTGATCCAAGAAAAAAACATCAAATATGAAAAGGACAGCATAAATGCATCTTTAGGATTTTTTTTAAGAACGGGATAAGTGCTTTTCAGGGATAGAAGGGGAATAGGGGATGAAAAGAGGGGAAAAATATTCACCCAAGCTACTCTTTGCAGATTATCACACACTGTCAGATTGCAGATAAAACCTGATACATCCAAACCCTGCTTCTAAAAATACTCAGGGCTTTTATATTTTACTTTTTGGCCTTCCTTTTAGATAGCTTGTGCCCTGCACCATGTTGTGTGTATCATTTAGGATCAGGTTTTCGTCTGCAGTAGGCAGATGTTTTGGATTATTAGGCTGCAAAAGACAGCTGTTTCCTGCAGATTCCTTTATGTAGTTATCTATACACCAAAATATCAAGGATCCTGCTGGCAATTCTATATGTAAGAAAATATCTGTATTGACCTACTACACCCACCTCCACTCTAGCAGAAGAAAAAAAAACAGAACAGAACAGAACAGAAAAGATTTCAAATGGAAACTGCAGACATACCGGACACCAAAGCTTTCAGTGACAGGAACATGTCTGCCCAGCTTCATGCTTAAAAGGCATTTTCATGACTTGTCTGGTCGCTCAGGCAGCAGACTGATACTGCTAATGGAGCCGTGGTGACTACTTGCACGTTATCACTGTCACTAAAATCAGGTCAGTAAAATCCTCGGCTCATGTCAATATCCCTTTTTTTTACAGTCAGATTAATTATAATTCAACCTATTTAGCAAATAATAGATAGGTGGTTCACCCATACACCCTGTAAAACAGCATGACCCATATGCATATGACATCACCATTTTCATGTATGGGCCGTGCAATATTTATTGAGATATTTCTACTTATGTGACCCATGTAACTGGAGAGCTGAAATCAACATAATATAAGTGAGCGTGGCTTTTAAGGGTTTATTCCACAGCCTTCATTGTTTATTATATGTATTATAGTTCTTAAACCCAATAATGGTTAAAAAGGTAACAATCCAGAGGGTCGATCTGAAGTATACAGGCATGCACCTAGCTTTAATTAAAGACTCTTATATCATAGCCATGTTAGATGTGTGTTAGGATAGACACCTCTTTGTATAGTCTGAGATGTAAGGAAAATGTCCAGGCTGCAATGAGGAATAAAGTAATCAGTCCTGTGGTGTGTTGAGAAGGTAATCTAATCAGATGCTCAGCTTGCCTTCTGAGCACCAAGGTTAGGCTGGCAGCCATGCATAACTGGTTATCATATAGACTATGCGTTAAAATCAGGCAACTAGACGATTATTGTCGGGGAGGAAACGAGTCTGCGACACAATCCTGGATTTCAGGTGGTGTATGGTATACTGTGACCTTGTAATGTACTATAGACAGATAACAGGCTGCCTTCTTTATAAGACCCTGAAGATATATCACCCGAACAATGATAAACAGCTGGAACATGAACGTTTTTATACGAGGACAATGGCAGCATGGTGGAGAAGGAAAAGCACCGGGGTGCAACGCCTTGTAAAACAATTACCTTGTGTAGATATGAGCCTGACTTCGTGCGGCACACCGCCCCTCTTCCCACAAAAATCCCGCTTTTTTCCCGTTACAGCATGACCACCCAGTCCTTCTGAAGACGGCTCCTTTTAGCGTTGACCGAAACAGTCGAGATGGAGATGACTAAATCAAACCGTACAACCGGAATCCCATTTCTGCAGGACGGACAGACGTCCAGCTCCGGTGAGAAGCCTGGGTGAAATCCTCTCTCGCGGATGCCTTTTCGCGTGCGTCTCTCTCTCCGTGCGCGTCCGCATTACGACTGCTTTAGCGGAGAAAACGTCTCAGTGTCCGCCGACAGCAAACAACACGGCGCGAGTGGGCTAGAACATGCACGGATCTTAACAGGCCAGGGCAGATGTTTTGTGCATCTCTTGGCTCACCCGCCCCAAATATGGCCTCCGGTGGTGTCAGTCTGGAGCAGCGGAGCAGGTGTCACATCCGCTCGCTACTCCGCGCGCTGCCGCCGCCGCCGCCGCTCACTGACATGATGACAGCGCAACGCAAAGCCGCAGCTGGACGTGCGTGGCTGCAGACAAGAGATCTTCCCTGCTGAAGATTTGGTGTTTTTTTTTTGTTGTTGTTTGTTTTTTCACTGTTAATTGTTGCCGTCGGCAGTGGAGCTAATCCGCAATATTGCTTAGGAGGTGTACAAGAGGGCATGCCATCAGTCTGGTGCTCTCTATAGATCTTAACACTAATGGGACCACTTAAGCGTATTTAGCGCAGCTGAATCAACTGCAGGAAGAACAGATTAATGTCACTATCAAGGTCTTAAACCATGCCCTGTGATGGCTTATAACAAATACATCATGCTCCTGAAATTGTACAAACATAATATGGAATTCTATTATATATACTTTTTATAATATATACATAATTCTCTCTCTATATATATATACACCAAAAGGAAAATGAAAAGGGATATTAATGTATCCTTTTTTCCCAGAGTGATCATACATAAACATGTGATCATGTAAAAAACACAGAACAATAAGACATGGCATGCACCAGTTCCACTAGTGTCCCCAAAACCAGTTTAAACTGCCAAATTGTGCAAAACGTATGTACAATTTGTGGTGGTGTGCTTTATACCAAGTTGTATCCTGTGTATTTGTGCCAGATCTGTCTTACGTTGGTCACAATGCACGATCATGCCAATAAAATATGTCTCTGAGTCATTTTGGAAACCATGCCCAATCCAGCCCAGTGCCAATCCAGTGTTTCAAGCCAGTACTGGCTTTGATACCAGTACTCATTATCAGATTGGTGCATTCCTGCGAATTCATGCATCCTTTTTAATGGTGGATGTAAAAATTTTCCCAAAGCTGCTGTATGTGTTTGGGTTTAATGCTGCTAAAATAATGAAAAAGGATTAGACCAAATGAGCCCAAGACCAAATTAAACAACAAACAAGTGAATTAAATAATTTTCAATTCACTGGCACTGAAAAACACATAAAACAAAGAATGCTTAAATTATAGAGGCAAAGCCCAGTACGCCATAGCCTATTCCCCACAATCATACACCAGGGATAGATCGTATTGTGAAAAACATTCAATGTAATGAAGCTCCTCAGCCAAATTTGTAAAGCTAATTATAATTAAAAGAAAAGCTTTAATGTCTTTCAGATGTTTTATTGCATTTCATAGGCTGTTTATGCTGTACTCTTGCCTTTTACTTCTTTCTGTAATTGAGGAACTGAGTGTATGTAAGGGAATCAGCTTTTTCTCCAGTCCTGCTTTTGACTTCCAGAAACATGCCCATATCATCTCGTAGAGGGTCAGAAATACTGCGACTCCACAACGGCTCCAAAATGCCTAGCAGCTCACGGACATGTGCTGAGATTGCCTGCAAAATAGACAAAAAAGGGGACTGATCTCCATTATGAAAGGATTTAAAATTGTATATAACTCTTCTACAGGCTTTTTAAGGCATCACTTACTGGATTCTTTCAAGCTTTTATGTACAGCTGATGTGTCTCAATTCAAGCATACCTTACTCAAGGATATCATGAAACTATGCTGTATTTATTATGATTACTCTTTAATAATAGTGCTGACAAATCTAATGAAGTGTGGCATAATTGATTTTGACTTCTAAATGCATCAGTGATCTTCATGAGTTGTAATTTCCAAAAGTCAGCCAACCCAGCATGTTTCATCACAGTGTAATGAATAGGGTGGGTTGTTTCAGTACTAATGACACAAGTGCACTTTCACTTTGCAAGAGCAAACCATGTCCTCAACTAGGTTAAATGACATGAAGTCATATAGAGCAGTTGCAAAGTGTTAATTGAGTGATTCTGTAAAACTCAGAGAGATGCCTGAGAACTTGGGCTGATTTGGGGCAAAGTACTCAGTCACCCTCTTCAGGTACATATGAGACAGGAAGGTGGTAGGTGCAAAAACCTCATCATAAATACAGAAACATAGGGGTGGGAATTTATAGTTGAGTTAAGGTGTAGTTTTTGTGTATGTTTTTTTTCCTCAGTTATGCAATAGTAAAAAGCAAAAGTAATGTAACTTGCAACAAAGACACAAAACTTTTTTTATCAAGGTAATAATTTAAAAACAATGTATTTCATTATCTATACGTTGTGGTAGTTGTTTTAGTATTTTTACCTTCATGTGTTCAAAGTCAGTGATTCCTAATCGTGGCAAATACTGACAGTTGACATAAATCAGCTTTCTGCCCGTGATGAAATTCTCAGTAAAACATGCCTGTAAGCAGTTTAATATACAGTTAGGCTACAATTCAATATAAAAACATGATTTTTATGTAGGCTAGGTTATTGCTTTAATTAATCAAAGCAAATGTAAGGCTAATATTCAAAGCAATAGGGAACATATTTGTGTGCTCATCTGTGGCCTACATCTGTATTTATTTTTGCCTGGCAATTTGATGTCTTTGTTTTTTCCGTGTATTAAGTCGGTAAAGGAAAAGCACACATTGCTAATGTTTATGAAAAGAAGTAATGCTGGCAAAGCAAAAACAGGACAGTGATGACAAAGTGTTATTAAAGTAAACCTGCCCAGACTACAGAGGGGGAACAGAAGCATATTTGGCCTGTGGTACATGTTAAAAGCACAAATAGCCATTCTTGGATTTATCTCTAACCTCTCATAAACCCACCCACACACACACACAGACACACACACACACACACACACACACACACACACAAAGGCTCTGTAGCCCTGCTATGGGCAAGTGTGTTTTCACTGTGTGTGTGTGTGTGTGTGTGTAATAACCATTATCATTCATTATCATTACTGGCCTAGACCATTCTATATCATCATCATAATATTCTGGTTAAGACATTTAATAATACAGCAGCAGTGTTATTTGTTATATTGTTACCGTGTATTGGGGATATCCGAGGGTTTCTATCCATTCAGACACGTCCTGGCAGCTCCACTGAAGGAACGCCATAGTTTTGAGTTTGTCCTGTTGCCATAGCAACATTTGATCCAATGAAAAGTAGTTTCCAGGACATTAAACTTAATTTGCATACTGAGAGAGAGGAGGAGGAGGAGAGAGAGAGAGAGAGAGAGAGAGAGAGAGAATAATAATAACAATAATAAATCTGGCTGAATTGAGAAATGCAAACAAATTGTCTCTAAGTTATATCATAAAATGTTAGACTATGTACGTTTTAATAGAGTATTGTGTTCATAACCAGCAATGACTGCCCTAATGACCCCACTGTGCAACCCTGATTTAATTCAGCTGTGTTGTGGCTTCATGCTGGTGCTTAATTGTGTTCATGCATCACAAGCTGGTCATTCATCAAGCTTACATATGCTTTTTCTGGAGGTAATAATTGATTTTAATGATTAGAAAAAGGATTTAGTTCATATTTCATCCAAAACAACATCCTTAGTGGATATAATTAAGGCATTAGTGTGATAGGTGTGAAGTGTGAACACAGTGTGATCAATCAGGCAGGTAATTCTGACACTCAGTGTAGCATATAGGGAATCTAGATTTCAGTAATTAACCCAGAAACTCTTCTGATATCTATAAATCATGTTAAAAATATAATATATCTATCTATCTATCTACCTATCTATCTATCTATCTATCTATCTATCTATCTATCTATTGGTGTTGTTTGTTTATGTGTTTCTTTGTTTTTATGAACCCTATCAGTAAGTCCCTGGAAATACTGCAAAACATGGTGAGGAAAACCCATAAGTACATAATGATACATAAGATCTTAACTATAGGTTTGCAACAGACTGTTTTAAAGAGCTTGTGGCACCAGCAGGTCTCCAGTTCAATCCCCACAGCCAAAAACACTCGAATGAGGTGCACTTTAACAAGACAACAACACTCGACTGAAGTGCCCTTAAGCAAGACACTTAACCCCCAACTGCTGAGGTCAAAAGAAAAGTACAATTTCACTTAAAAAAACAGCAACTATGTCCAGGCAGTTACATACTGACTTATGTTTATACTAAGAGATTTTTTCTTGAAGCATATCACATTATGTAAACAGAATCCATCTGCAAATGGCACAAAACTTGAAAATGTAAGCTAAATATACAGCATGTTGAACAAATAAAGTTTGTGTATTGGATTTAATATATGGTATTGTGTATATGTTTCCGACAAGAAACCAGAACAGATTGAAAACGATTGGTAATTAGCTGCTCATTATCATCTGAGTCGTAAAGGAAAAATTACACTCGTTAGCTAAACGTGAAGTGCTCTTTCACATTTGAAATTATGAATAGATGGATGGATTTCTATAGTACTAATACTAATACTAATTTCTAAATTAAAAGGTTCATTGTCTGGATATAGTAAAGGTGTTGTTTTCATCTTATTATTTGTTGATCTGTTTTACATCAGGAGCATTACATCACACGGTGCCTCACTCATACATCTTGTTACTATGCCAACCATGGCGTACTTATAGATCTACTCTCAAATACAATGTCTGTATTACATCTATATGCAATTTAGATAATTATATACAAATTGTGGTTTTGTTGATAGATGTTCATATCAGAACTACATGAGGTTTATATCTAATGGCCCATATAGGGCTGAATTAATCATATTCACACACCTGAGGGTATTAGTTTCACAGGTCTTGTACAAGCCATTAGGTGTATACATATCTTATCCTGATTAATTAATTTCATGACTGCAAAGACTAAGCAATTACTAGACCTCTAAGCATGAAATTAGCTGTTAGACAAATTATCACTTCTGTAAAGTATCAGAGTTACTTAATCATCATGGAATATTGTGTTATTTTAATGTGCATATGAAGCTCTTTTGCCGTGATTGCATCAACATGTTATACATGCAGCTATAGCCTACTTGGTGCTTAATTAGTTGTATGGGATGGGAGTCTCTTTTGCTTGAAGCACAGCCTAAATCTTTCACAATATGAAATAATGATTTTATACTTTTAATCAGTTACATTAAGTTGTTTACCAAGATTATTTTTAGAACATATACATGCCAAATAAAGCCAAATCAGTGGGTTTAGGTCTGTGTAGGCCAGGGCTTTCCATCCTATTTTACACCTGTCTTTAAATCTAGTAGGCCAATGTTAAGTAAAACTGTTGTAATACATCACTCAGAAAGTTGAATCCATTCACCTGGATACAAAGTTTAGCGAGAGAAGTTCATCACTTATCCAAGTGACTTAATGGGTCTCAGCTGACAGCCAGTATCCCTAAACTTATTCCCCAACAGTAAAGTTGCATAACAATGAATCTGACTTTTAGTTCCATATGCAAATTGCCATGACCAATCATTAAAATGGCCACAGAGGATTGGGGCATACTGGCAATCATTGCATTGTAAAATGCCCGAAGCATGAGTGATTAACGTTCTTCCCACTAAACTGATTCAACTTTCTGGGGCATCCTTATCTACATTATTGAGTGTACATTAAGTAATTCATGGTGCTTTTTAACAGGTTTCTTTTTATTTTGTGAAATACAAGATCATTATTTTTAGTATCACAAATATTTTTCTGACCAATCAACCATAACCTTAAAACCACAAAACCCCTGACAGGTGACATGTTATTTGAGGGTTGGGATATATTAGACACTTGTGTAATTGTTTCCTGTTCGTGAATAAGTCAGGCAAGCTGCATGTCTCGTTACGAAAATATATCATTTAATGAGCCTCGAAATATTCTTACATGTATTATTATCTGAAGAGGTTAAATTAGATAAAATGCTAAGGGAAGATGCTGGATTTAAACACTCAGGAGCCACCAGTCTTAAACCGATGGACAGCACAATTCCACCTTCAGAAAACACCCCAACAGTTTAATTATATGACTAGACAGCCAGGCTAGTAATGTAATGGCTGAAAATGGCATAGCACAAATAATTATTAAGAGCATTTAAAACCTGGGATGAACTGGTGACCCAACCAGGATGTATTTATTCCCTCCACTTGGACATGCTCTGGATCTACTCAGTTACTGGAGACAAATGGCATTGCACCATTACTATGGTGCAAACTTAAATGTATTGCCTCTTTATCGGCAGATTTTATTTTAATAATTGCTTTGCAATTTTAAGACCTTTACCTTGAAGACTGCATCCTCAGCAGCTGTGTCATCCGTGACATGATAATATATAATGTTATAATGACAGTAATAATCCAGTTGGGATTTTATAAAAGACATTACTTTGTCTACACATGTAGTGTGTGTGCTACACACCTCCAGGGATCTAGGGTTGTAGGTTCGAGCCTTGCTCTCTCAATGAGTTCTCCCCGCTTCCATGTGGGTGTTTGCCGGGTGTCCCCCGGTTTCCTCTCACCTCCCTAAAAAAGCACACCTGGGGGGCTAATTGGGTGTGAACTATTTGCCTATGTGCTTGCACACAAAAGAATGTGACCTCCACATTTAAACCATCCATGCACTGAAACACACACACACTCACACTAGTGAACACTAGGGAGCACTGAGCGCACTTGCCCGAAGTGGGGGTCAGCCCCAAACCACAGCACCCAGAGAGCAGTTAAGGGTTACAACCGTGTCGGGTGATCAAACCCCGGACCTTCTGGTCACAAAACCAGTTCCCTAACCACAAGGCCACGTCTGACTGACTGACATTATTTTGTCACGTTAATAAAAATATCAGCACTCCCTTTTTTGGGGGCATTTTCTGTGTTTAAATAAAAAAAACACCATTTCCCATAATTCCACTGTGTTTATGGAGTCGCCATTTTTATCATTTTTATTATACGAAATAGCAGAACAATATTTATTGGTAGCAGACGTGCACTAAAATATAATAATAATAATAATAATAATAATAATAATAATAATAATAATAAAACCAGTCATTACTGCAGTGGACAGTGAAGAAGTGGGCGGGATCACGTGGCCAGCTGTAGCTGTCAATCAAAGCTCCAGTTGAGTTTGCCGACTCGGTGTTTTGTATCCGTGCCGCTAAAATTATCCACACGGAGTCAGCCGGTTTACCTCTGTAGTAAACTGTAGTTTAGTAGTTAGAAATTGGCGATGGTGATCATGTCTATCTGTTTAGCCATGTTATAGCCTTTTGCTAATGTTTATAGCTAGTAAATAAACTAGTTAACAAGAACTCGCTAACTAGCTAACTAGCTAAGTCGCTAGGCAACTCAGAGTCTCAGGATGTTTCGGTTAGCATAAACTTATAAACCAGAGACTGTCCTTCACTGTGGGTTCACCTCCTGGAAAAGAAATGTCGACTGTTTGGATGTAGTTTGTTTACCATTACAACCGAAAATACCAGGTGAGCCTGAGACGCCATGCCAGGGACATCATCAACACCACCACCACCACCACCAGCAGCACCACCAGCAGAGTTAGCCTCCACCAGCTCCAGCTCTGTTTTACAGACAGTAAGGATTACACACAGGTAAGTACACACATCAGGGGTTTCTCTTTAAAACCCTCACCTCTTCATGCACTTCTGCAAATAGTTGCTTATCTTTCTTTATAATATAATTAAGCACAGGATCTTCTCATCGACATGCCAGAGGACCTGCTGTCTCCAGTACAGTCCAATGTGTAACAATACTGCTACAAACTACTGCTAATACACAGAAATATACACTCCATCCTGAAATGAACACACACTCTGTTATCTCTTTGTGATATGGAAGTTGTTGCAAACATATAATTATTAAACATTATTATTATTATATAAGTGTGAGACAAAAACTGTCCACAATCTAGCTGTAAAATTCTTTTATTTTACATTTAGAACAGACAAATACATTCTTTTTTTTACATAATCTCCCTGATTTTTAATGCACTGTGTCAGTCTGTCAACAAGCTTTCATATTCTATCATTAAACGATGTTTTAAGCTTAGCTGCGAGCTACTAAAGCACCACTGTCTTCACCTCTCCAGCAGACGTGAATCTCTATCCTCTTATGGCTTTTTTTTGTAGGACCAAGCAGCTGATAGTCTGATAAAGAACTTGAAGTGTTTTTTGAGAGTGTCAACAGCGGGGGTGTGAGGACATATGTGCGACAACACAACACACATGGGTAGAAAAATACAATCGTCTGTATTTTTGAATTTTAGGCTTTAGTTCTTCAGTGAGCATCTCCCTGTTTATCACTGAACCTTTTCTCACTGTGCACTGCTCTTCTTTTATGCAAATCACAAGTGGGGCAGCCATTTTTACAAATGAACTGACGTAACACGTTCAAATTAGCAGTGGCTGTTGAAAACAGCGTCTAGTATGGGAAGCATTGATTAAGACAGTTCGGTTAGTGGAAGTTTTTTAGCTGGTGTGTGGATCATTTTTGACTCACCTTCAAGTCACCTTAATAATTACCAAAACAAGTTACACATAATTGTCAAATAGTGAGTGGAAAATTAAGGAATGAAATAGTCCTGTGGGTCTGTGGAGTTGATGTGTCCATCTCTATGATTCAGATTGTCCCTTTTTTCCAAATCAGAGCTGTTCCTCTTATGAAAAACCCCACTGCAAGATCATCTAGTATATTTCAAGTACATTTGTGTACATATATACTTCTAGTACATTTGTGGCTGCTTATACTATTAAAAACCATGAGATTACATGTAATGGTATATTGCTACAGACATATCAAATTTGTCACCTAAATGCACCTCTAGATGTTCATAACAGCTGGAAAGTGCTACCTTATTCCACATTAGACACCTTCTCTGACTCACCTTTAGCTACTTTGAAACTGTTTTGAATAGAAAACCAGCAAACACAGTTTCCATTTCAGTAGATGAATGTACAAGCTTGGACTGAAACATGCATTAGTAACTATTATAAAGCTGTAGGCAAGTAACCTACTTTTGTCAGCTTGCAGTTTTCTTGTCAATTTATTTTCTTCAATGTATGTATAAAAAAATTAAATGTTTGTAAAACGTTTTACATTAACACCCGAGAAACTTTACAGTTTCCCTGTTATTCACCTATATATGTAGAATTCCATACACTATATTTCTATATTATTTATATATTATGTACAATACCATTGATATAAATTTTCAGTCACTTTGGTGGCTGTTTGCACACTGAAATGCTTTATCATAAAGAGATTGCTTCTTTTCTTTTTTTTTTATAAGAGAAAAGCTTTACTGTTATGCCTGAAATCACAGCTAAGAACTGTCAGATTTTTAACCATGATACAAGTTTCTATAAAATATTTGTTTTTAAATCTGTCACTGCTACAGCAGAAGTGTAGTAGACGTAGAAATAATTATATGTATTTCGTATGAATATCCAGCTGAAACTTACTGAATGACACTTTTGTAGGTGTGGCCTTGTGTTGTTTTATAAGCAGCTCTGTTCTCTGTGAGCTTGACTTCTCTTTCTCTTTCTAAAAGCTTCCCTAGAAAGAGAATTTGCTGAAGGATTTCAGCAAGCATGGCTCATGTGCTGCATTTGCTCCTATTATGGCTCTTGGTGAGAGGATCAGAGTCTCAGGGTTATGGGGGTACTGGACTGGATCTTCGGGCAGGCATTGAAAGGATTTTGCCCTCTGTTTCTCATCGTGCCAACACCAGCCGGAGTTTCTATGGAATCATGTTTGATGCTGGAAGCACTGGAACCCGGATCCATATCTACACCTTCATGCAGAAAGAGCCAAGTAAGAGTTTTAGCGGTGTCATTTTTCTCTTAGCTGGACTGAAAAAAATATTTTAATTCTTAATTGCTTCATGGGTGGTTTTGGTGATTTTTAGGGTTAATGTTTATGGTGTTCTGTTTGCTTTACAGCCCGACTTCCCATTGTGGATAATGAAATGTTCCAGTCTGTGAAGCCTGGTTTATCAGCCTATGCTGACACACCAGAAAAAGTGAGTCAACCTTTCATGTGATAAATTTCTACTGTGTCAGGTTAATGAAGTGAATTCTACAGGTTTGTGAACTAAAATTTGTCTTTTTCCTCAAACACCATTAAACACCAGCTGCTTTGGGACAATGTCAGTTGTTAAAAGCACTATATAAATAAAATTGAATTGAATTAAAGTTACAAGACAGACGTTGCTGTTATACAAAATAATGGATGCCTGTGGTAACAAGAAGCAGAGGCAAAGTGTGTTATTCTGCTTATTCCATAGCAATTTGCCCAAAGTAAATTTATTCATGAACAACACATTTGTGCATTTTAACACTTTATAGTTTGATTTAATGTTGTAGAACACCCAAGAAACAAATTCTTGTCTATAAGCTGGTACTATAAAAACATACCCGCTGACTATTCAAATTTAAGCATTCAATCCTGCTGTGGGATTTTAAAGTGGGGAAAAAGTTTTCTTTAAAGGTTAAATTTCTAATTTATTGAAAGATACCAACACGTGAAAAGCTGTATTTGCTCTAAGTGTTACAGAAAGCTTAAGTAGGTTTATGTAAATCATGTTTAGATTTTATTAAAGCAGAACTGTTAAAATATGTTTTAGGCAGAAGAACCTCATTTTGGTCTTAACCCACATTTTCAATGATGTGCTCTTTATTTCATGTGATAAACTGATTTGTTCAGTGGCTTGAATTGGTGGTGTTGAAATATGTCTCTTTAAGATTAGTACACTTGTATACTTCACTTATGATAATATGTGGGTGTGAGAGTGTTTTTTTTCCAGTCTATATGTGAGTGTTAGTTGTACTGTTTATTTCAGTTTTAAGGATGTTGCCAGATGTGAGTCAGTCTTTGATGACCGTCCATGAGCAATGACTGTCATGTATATGAGTCCTAGAGAATGTCTGGAAAATCATTCCATAAAGAGTGGAAAAACCTGTCTATAAAAATAAAGACGACTGTTGCAAAAGTACTAGTCAGGTGTGTGTGTGTGTAGGCCGGGGACTCTGTGAGACAGTTGCTGGAGGTTGCCAAGAGCACAGTGCCTCGTGTGGAATGGACACAAACACCGGTGATGCTGAAGGCTACAGCAGGACTGCGTATGCTGCCACCTGCCAAAGCTCATGCACTTCTACAGGAGGTAAAGTAGGAAACCTGTGTTGTAGTTACTAAGCTGTTCTTTTGACTTTGTTTTTTATTCTTGCACTGTGATGTTAATCATCAGGTTCAAGATGTGTTTGATGAGTCTCCATTCTTTGTGCCTGCTGATAGTGTCAGCATAATGAATGGAACAAGTGAAGGTATGTTGACTTTAGCCCAAACAGATTAGCTGTCTTTAGCCTCTAACTGTGTGTTGAAGATGACTGATTAAAGCAAAACAAACCTGAGCAAAGGTACCATCCAATTAAACGGTAAAAACAGGCTGTGCTCATAGATGAATCCTAAACATCACCAGTGATGTCATGGAAATGTCTCGGGTATAAGCAGTGTGGATTATCTGAATTGTGGAGTAGTCATGATTAAATAGCAGTTTGACAATATCTATTAGTGTTATTGAACGGTGTCTGGTTGCACAACACTGCTGTTATGTGATGTGGCATATTAAGACGCAGTTTCTCACACATGAATATATTCAGATGGTATTTAGTATGACTTAAATAAAAAGCAAAACAGGTGAACAACAAGAAAAGGCTAGAAAATAGTAATAAACTACTAATAATGGACTACATAAGAATTAAATCACAAATTAACATCTTTCCTTTTTCATTGCAGGGGTTTTGGCCTGGGTGTCTATAAACTTTTTGACAGGTAATGTTTTTGTGTGGACTAATTAATCCTCCTAAAATTTTTATCCATGATGGAAACAAAAAAAAGAGACAAAGATTAAAAAGTTAAAATCCATTAGACTACTTAATAATTGAGGAATAACACTTTGGACTGTGCTGTTCTGTGTAAATAATACATGAAAAGTGAAATGCCTGCAAGACAAAGTTGTTCCTGTTAGCTCTTTTATCACTGTTGTAATGATACACCCTTGTTCCTCACCCACATCTCCTTTCACCTCTGCTGGGGTAAAGAGACAAAAAACAAAGCTTTTATTTTACTTGTCATTTGTTTTAAAGCATGAACTCATCTGTCCTAAAGACTTTCCCGTGCTGGGAACCAGTACGAAGCACTGTGACCATTACATTACACTACATTCCACACTACACACTTAAAGTCCCATCCATAAATGTTACATAAACATCTGTTTAACATTTCAATCTTTGTCTTGTTTCAACTTCAATATTATTGTTTCAATACTATTCTTTACTTTTAAGATCATCAAGTGACAAACATTTTTTAATTTTACTTTTAGGTCACCTTTACCCGAACCCAAAAAAGTCAGTAGGGATTTTGGATTTGGGTGGAGGTTCAACACAAATCACCTTTCTTCCAAAAGTGAGTGAGAGTGTCTTTTGTCCACAGTATGTTCAAGATCATTTGTTATACATCTGTTAATTCCACTCCTTGAATTCGATTGGTTTTGGTGTTCCAAGTGTGCTTACATTTAGTATAAAGGCAATGGGAGTTTTAGTCTGCATGGTACGTAATATTCCACTTGCTAGTCTGAATGGGTTACTATAGTTGTCTTAATTATCAGTGGACATGGTGAATGATGCTTTCAGGAATAGTTGTTGACGTAATGAAAAAAATTAAAAAATTGTCAGATGAAGATGAAAAATAAGAAATGGAACAAATTTAACACGAATGTTTACATGTTTATAGAACTTTTGTATAAAAGCAATACTGTACTGTCAATAATGTGGTTACTGTATATGAGCACAGCTGTAATTAGCTACAGGACTGAATCACAGCCATGTCTACATTTTCTACAACAGTCTTGCTTCTGTGATATTGTTTAAGCATGCCATCACTTCTTTAAGTACGAATGAACTCTTTTTTTTTTTTTTTTGCATATAGAAAACAACTGAGAGATTTCCTGCTGATTACACAGCAAAATTCAGTATGTTTAATGCAACATATAAATTGTACACGCACAGGTAACTGCATAAAAAAATATCTTGTGTTATTGAAATGTACACTGTGAAAGAATGTGGTGTTAAATTACATTTCACTCCTATTTATAGTTATTCAGGTAATGGAATCAAAGCTGCTCAGCTTGCTGCTATTGGTGCTTTGGACTCAAAAGGTACAGCAGTAAAGTGGTATTTTAGGGCATATCCACTGTTTTTATACCAACAGATAGAGATAGACATTAAGAACCATTTGCATTTTTGTAATGTTTTTCCAGCTCCAGAAGGGAAGGTTTTTCCTAGCTCCTGCTTGCCTAAGAATTACAAAGGGAAAATCAGCTTTGGAGGTATAATATACAAAGTCAGTGGAAATCCAGCAGGTAAAACACACTCATAACACTTCTCTTAAAATGTAATCCTTAATAGTATTTAATGTAATGCAGGATGTCTTGCACTATTCATAAATATCACCACTCTCCAGGTTCTACAGGATACAAGAGCTGTTATAAGGAAATGCTAAAAGTAGTGAGAGGTGTCATACAGGAGCCAGAAGACATGGAGGACAGCTGGATCTATGCCTTCTCTTACTATTTTGACCATGCTGTTGAGGCAGGCCTTGTTGGTGAGAAAAAGCTAGTCACACACAGTGTTCTAGGGTATTCCTCACTGAAGGGATACCAGCAATTTTAAAGTATAATTATAGGACAGTGATTCAGGCAGTGGTTACTAAGGTAAACAGGGCAGTAGTAGTTTAGGTAAATTGGGCAGTGTGAGCTCAGTTGAATGGGGCAGTGGTTGGTCAGATGAATGGAGAATTTGTAGTGCAGTCAGCATAATTACTAGATTGTTTGAACAGTTGGATAGAAAATCTGCTAGGTGAATAAATGTAAAATAATGTCAATAAAGTGGTTGCATGTCCTACTTGTATGATATTTTTGCAGTCTGAATTCCTTGACTATTTAATCTGAAACAAACACTGTGTTACTGCTTTCACTTATCTGTTACAGATGAAGAACAGGGTGGGGCTGTTAAGGTTCGGGACTTCAAGAGGAGAGCTAAAGAGGGTGAGGGACTGGGATGTCACACACACACACACACTTTACTGAAATTATTACAATAATTCCTGACAGAAGTTGCAAATATTTCCATATTTTGTTTGCTTTATAGTGTGCAACAAAATGTCCATGTATAATCCTGACTATCCCTTCCTGTGTATGGATCTTACATACATAACCTGTCTTCTGAAGTCTGGTTATGGTTTTGAGGAGGAAACAGCCCTGGAGGTAATGTTTTAGTAGCAACACACACAAATTATGCTTAGATTGATGTTTGCAATTTACTCATTTACTATATCCAGAAATGACATCAGTATAAGTTGAGTGAATTGCTTTCAAGTCAAAATGTTCAATATAATTATGCTTTTGATTTATTTAATTTAAGGTTTGAACAGTTCCGACACCCTAACAGTAATAGTAAATGACTTTGCCAATTCAGTTGTTGCTAATTCAATTAAATCCAGGATGTCTGTACAGTTGCATTTTAAGAGAGAGACACTGATGGATATGTGAAAAATGCATTTGGCCATTTAGGTGTAGATTTACAGCAAGACTGTTAGCAGTTGCCTGTGTAATCTATGTTCAAGTTAATTTAAGTAGTCTTATCATTTCTTACTCATGCCTTATTTCCTTTGTGTCTTTTTTCTGTAGTTGACCAAAAAGCTCCACAATGTGGAGGCCAGCTGGGCTTTGGGAGCCACTCTTGGTTACTTTGAGCACTTTAGCATTGTCTAAGGAAAAGCCAAGAATCAGCCTCCTTTTTGACGCTTCTAATCTTTTCTTTATAATTTCTAGTAGTGAAGAATCACATGGCTGTTGTAGTGAACAAATTTTGTCCCTTACCATAAAGATTTTATGAGTTGGCTTTTGTGCCATTAAAATATATATGTAAGTATATTTGTAGGATATCTTGCGGTACCCGTGGTTGATTTGTTTCAAGACTTTCTTTTCCTAATCCAATCAGGTCACATCACTTTATGCAAAGTAACTGTTTGTCTTTATCCTTAGGAAATTGTATATCCTGCTAAGATAATAAATTTACAGGTGCTATTATTACTCATCTGAAATAAAGGTGTCTTTTGCAACAGCGGGAGAGTTGCCATTTGATAAAAATGTAAATAACAAAAGGATCTATTTCTTTGATTATGCAATGTGGCAGCCTTTTATTTTTATATATATATATATATATATATATATATATAAAATCTTTTATGTTTTTATACTATCCAATGTTTTCTTTTGGAGGTACTGTAGCCCTAAAACAGAAGACTAAAATGTTTATCTATTGTCTGTCTTGCCAGTGGGGAAAATGTTTACTACTTTATATAGGCTGCAATGAAATGCTGCATTTTAGGAATTTAATTTAGGCATCTAATAAGACTATTGCGTTTTCCTTTGCAATATTAAATTGTGGGATCTCTGCGGAAGCAGCTCTGCATCTTAAGAAGCACGGGTACACTTAGATTTTATGCTGAAAACAGTTGCATTTGCACTGAAAAAAATGTCTGACATGCGTCATAGACAACTGTCATAGGCCAGCAATTCAACACTCCTATCTGTCAAGCAGTGTTACAGCAGAAATTACAGGAAATTTTGACAGCACCGTTGGTTATAAACAGTGAATTTCTAATGCCACACACAGGCATTTGCACTCTCCAGACACGGCTCAACATGCAGGGACACAAAAACTACTTTATAATATGCAATTGATTCTGATGGATATCTTATGCCTGAATTAATTAGTTGAGTATCTCTGGGATCTCTGTGGTTGCTGATGCATACCACGTCCTTAATGCACCTATACTGCGGTGTCTACACTTATGTGACTCTGTGTAACAACAAGAAAAACAACATTTGTTTCACCTTCTAGAAAAGTAACTGCATTTCAAGTGACTTGTGTTCAGCTGATCGTGGCCAGTTTTTTACAGCTTGTTTACATTATCTGTGCATCTGAAGGTCATTAAAACAGCTGACCAAAATGCTGCTTTTGCTCTTTTTTTTTCCATGACCATAAGGCAGATGATTACATGAAATAACGTCATGTACGTGATTGTAATTCTTAATAATTATTTTATTTACAAATACTACTAGAGCAACGCCACCACATCCTCCCCATAACCGTGAGCTCCGGCTGTCATGTTGACCAAGTCATGAGGTGGAGACAGAACCACTATGGGGTCTGCAGGACCTGCAGCACAAAAAGACAAAGCTCATAGGTAATAGCTTTATTATGAGACTACTGAAAGGCGGCATATATTCAGATGGACAGTGCGTACCTTGTGCCCTTAGCATTGCATGATGAAGATTAACTGGCTCCACTGTCGTCATAGTTACCATGGAGTCAGTGGCAGTACCATCAGCTTCTAGCAAGCTGCTATGAGTCAGCGCTTCGCCTGTCAATCACAACCCAGAACTACATCTGATAAAGTTAAAAGATCTCCAGCCTAACATTTCTTTTCGTCTTTTCTGATTCACCTACACTCAAGCAAATTATCACTGTATAGCAAATATGTATAGCAGATCTCCATAACAGCCTGGTGTAACAGCTGAAAGACTACAGATCCGATAGTAATCATATTACTCAGTCATATCTTGTTACCTGTTTCTCGGCTTTCAGCCATGAGCGTATCCTCTCCGTGTCGCTTCCTCATGTGGACGTTTCTGCTGCCACTCTGAGAGAACATCTTCCCACATATGGAGCACTGATGGGGCTTCTCCCCTGATAATGCAAAAGCAACATTATTAATCCAATTGCCATGATTTTGCTATGCTGGTATCATGTGTAGTCAGATCTTATATAACGGCATGTAAGATTTTCTAATTTAATAAAACACACATGGACTACCCATAGCTGTTTCTGTTCTGTTTTTATTTGTGTTTCATTATTTTTTTTCAATAATGTGTAGACAAGCTCACAGGGTGAGGCTGAAACACAAATACTTCTCAGTTTCATTCACAAATATTCTATTGTGCTACCTGTTGTACAAGCACATCAATAATGTATTATTTCTGTGCATTTTGCCTAATTATTGCTTGTTTCAGGGCACCAGGGGTGAGCGAGTTTCATGTCCCCAAAACTACCCCCAATGCGATCTATACCAACTATATATAACCAAGTGCCAATCTGATACAGTCTATGCAAATTACGTAGCAACGCCACCTATGTAATTCATTAATTGCATCTGCCAGCTTGTATATAAAGCGATAGACATCTCTGGAAGCTTCTATTGCCGTTTCTGCTGTAAGAACTGCAGGTTATTACAATTTAAGCACAATTCACAGTTCCGGCAAAACCTCAAACCTACGAAAGCAGCATGGCCATAAAAAGACTAGCAATAGGTATGCAACACTGCCTCAGGTAACATCAGAATTTAATGTGGGAGGACATACCAAGTATTAGATTGGCGTACCAGTTTTTCTGGCACTTGTACTTTCATACCTCCTGTCTGTCTGCTCCAGTAATAGTCTCTGTATTTGACATTTATCATTCACCAGGACAAACGGGTGATTTTGTGGATGAGATAAGACACATTGCTGTCTTCCATTACCGAATATGTCTGTCTGCTACTCATCCTAGGTTACATGAAAATCCACTTAGACAATCCAAGCTCTGCAGACTTCCTGTCCCCGATACACTCATTTGACCTAAAACAGGTTTGCAGCCCTCTTGACTCACAAAGCCGACAAAGAACTTGACCTCATTCTTATTGATAACCACTGACAGTCTTATGGTCACGCCTCTGCACCTCTCTGACCATTATTTCATTCACATCGCTGTACGTTTCTCAGAACAGCCCTCTGGTCTACCACCTCTAGTCTTGTTCTGCTGCAACCTCCACACCCTGTCCAGGTCTTCTAGCCACTTTTCCTTGCCTCTGCTCTACCCCCAATTAACACATTTTTCCCCATTTAAGATCAGTGATGCCACAGAGTCTCTCTGCTCTGCTCATGTCTACAGAGCCTTTGTCCTCTATCCACTAGACCTGCTCACTCTTACCAGCCTCACCTATGGCTCACTGATAACATCAGAAAGCTGCTTACTGAAGTCCGAGCTGCTGAGAGAAAATGGTGTAAATCCAGCAACTCTGCTGATCTCAAGGGTCAGAAGTTGCTCTTATCTTTGTGCTCATTCTGCATCAGTGCTGTCAAAACCGCTTTTTACAATAAAATCAGCATTACCACAGACACACTCAGAAATGACCTTAATCCTCCACTATCTACAACAGACACAAACCTCTTAGCTGGCATAGTTGCATCTTTCTTTACTTAAAAGGTGGTGCCCATCAGTAGCCAATTCTTTAAGCCACTGCAGGACAACCAGTCACGTCCAGTTAAGGGTGCATCACTCTCTCTGATCAGCCTTGTCACTAAGGGCAGGCCATCTGCAAGCCACAAGAAGCAGGTCTACTACATGCCTCCTACAGTCAGTGTTACACCACCTTCCTTACTCACCCCTCTTGCATAAGATAATGCACAAAAAGTCAAACATGTAGCAGTCATACAAAATGTCCTTCTCTGTCTTGTAACCTTGACGAGTGGTTAACAACACCGTCGGGTTAATATTGGGCTAACTCAAGGTCTTAATTTGACCTTTTCAGTGTTATCAGCTCAACAGGTGAAAAACATATATAAAATACATATAAGAAACTATTTTAGAAAAAATAATAAACAGTATGTGTGCAAGTCTAATAAAATTGAAACGCACCAGAGTGAACCAGCATGTGCTTGCGGAGACTTGAATACTCAGCAAAAGAACGGCCACAGTTGTCCACTTCACAAAGAAAGGGCTTCTCACCTGACACACATGGCAAGAGGGAAAGAAAAGAAAAAAAAAAAAAAAAAAAAAAGTGTGTCAGTTAATGAATAATATCAAGGACCACTTTACGCCAGCCATCAACAATTTACATAATACCCACAAGGGAACAAAAACAAACCTGACTGGTAGACAAATGTAGGTAATATGGTGAAGTTAAAATTAAATGAACACAGTTTAATTTGCTGCATTTTGAAATAGTTTATTGCTCTACTCCATTCATACATAAAATTGTCGCTTAATCAAATTATAACAGCTTCCCCTCTAATGTTCTGTGTACTTTATTTAACCTAGAGATTCATGGATATCACATCTACAGGCTCTGAATTTTATGATTATACTGAAGAGTTCTCAGAATTTGTTGATTATAATAAGGATACCTACCAGTATGTGTGCGTTTGTGGTTCTTCAGATTACCAGCAGTGGTAAATTTCTTGCCACAATTCTTCTCATTACAGATGAAGGGCTTTTCACCGTTGTGTGTCCTCATGTGGACCTGAAGTCTCTGTAGAACATAAAAGCTCTTCCCACAGCCCTCAGCGCCACAGCGGAAAGTGCGGTCATTTCTGAACACACACACACACACACACACACACACACACACACACACACACAGTACAATACATTGAATGCCATTGGGTTAAAGCTCAACAGTAATTAGAGGTTACAAAGCCTTTCACTGTTTGGGGGAGAATAATGGGTATAATATCATTTGGTTTTTACACAGTGCTGACTGCTTCATTTTACACACCCTGGGCCTCATCTGTAAGTTTTAATCCAGAATAAACCTACAACATTATGAAGCACAATTCAGCCTGCACTCAGTATAAACATTACTGAACATGCAGCTTTACGCTTTTCTTACTATCTTGCTAAAATGCAAAACTACAGAAGCTACCCCTGTACACCAGACGTGTATTTAATTGCGGCAAGGCAAAAACTGTATCAATATCATTTTTTAGGCAGGTTTCACTCCCAGAAACACCTTCTCTTACCTACCTGTGTGTTTTCAAGTGGTATTTCAGATGAGCAGGCCAGGTAAATGTCCGTTGGCAGTTCTCATAAGGACACGTCAGAATCTTCTCTGAAGATGTTCGACTGTTTCGTGGCGATGTTTCCTTTTTTGTCCCCTCTGACTGGCAGCTAAGAATATGGTCACCTGGGCAAGCACAACACAGCAAGCTTATGATGACTTGTTGCATTTGAATAAACTATATTGCATGCCATTACTACCAAAATGTTTATATGCAAGACACAAAAAAACACAGTGACTATGAATTAAAAGGCTGTGACGAACGGTATGAAGAAAGAGGATATTACTGTTGCTACTAGCCCTGGCTTCCTTTGCCAGCTCAGCCCGAGTGGCGGCGATCAGGCTGTCATGGGCCAGCTCTTGCACCCTCAGGTACCATGGGGCACTTCCGTCTGCACATTCCCCTGCTGAAATTTCCTCCTCTGCCTCATCCACATCATCCTGCACAAACACCAGGGGCTCTGTCGAGGCTGCCAACCCTTCACATAAAAAAAAAGGGGATGACAGAGAAAGAAAAATCAGTCTCTAATTCTGATATTACAACACACCGTAATACAGAGAAGATGACAAAAATGGTAGCTAAGAATGAGATACTCTGGGTCAGGCAACCTTATAGTACTGTATGGTAATAGCATGGCTGTACATTAATAGCATCATTGCTATTTGGTATCTTAGCGCATAGAATAGAACAATTTCACTTGTATGGTGGAGAACAGCATTACACAACACTCCTCCACAGATAGCATTTCAATAATATTCTACCAGAGAAGGGGAGCCAAACCTTATATCCAACAGCTTTAAGGTCGAGTGCACACTACATGACTCCCCAAATTGCTTGGAGTCAGTCTGGTCTTATAGCAGTTTGCACACATTACATGACTGATCACCTATAAAATAAATCCCCACTGAAGCTTGTCTAAGCGCCAAACTCCCACTTACTCACGAAAATAGCTGTAAAGCTTACCGTTGTGAAAAGTATATACACATTCACAGCAGACAACATTTAAAGGATACCTTTGGCAAAATTGAGTAAAACATATGAGGTGCTGTCTGGTTGCTGGAGGTCTTGCAGAATTGCAGATGGGGTCGGTGATGGAGAGTGAGACTGAAGCTGCACTACCAGGGAGCTCCGTTCTGGTCCAAACTCTGACAGTGATGGGGATGCTGCATGGCTAAGAGCAGTCTCTAGACATACATGTGATACATACATTAATAAATATTTGTTAATAATTATTAGCAATTATTTTAATTATTAATTAGTATTAATCACTTTTTATTCTTATTATTTAAACAAACAAGTGGCACATTCGTAACATGCAGACGTTAATATAACCATGATGACATTTCCAGGAGGTTATCATGAACAATACACAACATCTACCATTGCCTACCTGGAAGGTCTAGCTGGCTGCATATGGAATTATCTGAAGAGGGAAGGAGAGGTAGACACTGTGTTTTCGAATCTGATTCCTCCAAACCCTGACCCAAGGGTATGGAGGCGTTCTGCACAAACTCAACCAGCAGCTTCACAAAGATTAGGAAAAAAACAGTGTTAGGTCAAAAAGAGTTGCTTTTAAATGTTTGAACACTTTAGAGAAAGGAAAAGGTGTGATGTGCTTCAGTACCTCAGGTTTGGAATCAAGCTCATCAGAAAGCATGGATTCAGTCTTGTTTGTTCTGCTGTGAGGAAAAGAGAGAAAATATAACTAATCCCAAAGAGATATGGAATTGTAATTGATTTGCACATAGGCAACATTACCCCCTAAAGTGGACACGTAGATGACTGGATCAGAAATAGCAGATTATGGTCATCACATCACTGCTGTAAATGGTTTTGTCAGTCCTGCAAAAGAGTGCAATTGAGTTAAAAGAGATAGATAGATAGATAGATAGATAGATAGAGATATATAGATCAATAGACAGATAAATACACAGATAGACAGATAGATAGATAGATAGATA
>JAOVVF010000034.1:118644-140769 GCA_028565595.1 Duopalatinus emarginatus | reverse complement strand
TCTCTCTCTCTCTCTCTCTCTCTCTCTCTCTCTCTGTCTGTGTGTGTGTGTGTGTGTGTGTGTGTGTGTGTGTGTGATCTCTGGGATCAGTTTGATGACCACGCCCCCTTATTTGATGTCAAATTTGATTGATTATATGATATGATTTTATTTCTGTTAAAGAAACACACACACACACACACACACACACACACACACAAAACACACACACACACACAGAGAGAGAGAGAGAGAGAGAGAGAGAGAGAGAGAGAGAGAGAGAGAGAGAGAGAGACGTTGGTTTCAGTCACATTTCACCAAGAGTAAATCTGTCTTTTCACACACACACACACACACACACACACACACACACACACACAGACACACACATATCCAAAGGCTAAGGTCATAATTGTTATTTAAAACTTTTAGTGATTATTTTCTTCAGCGTTTTTTAAATTAATAATAGTTTATAATAACATATTACATATGTAATGTGTAGTAAATTATACTTACTTTATACTGTATTAGAATAGTAGATTATGTATTTCTTTTCACCACCTGTTTTTGAAGTTACTGTTACTATAAATAAGTATAATAAAATGTCAGTAACAATAAATGTCATTAGGGGAATAAATGTAAATGTATCAGTTTTGCCATTAAATGTAGTTTTTAGACAGTATTAGACAAAAGGCTAAACAATCTTGAGTATTTTTTTTTCATCTGGGTATTTGTAGTTCAGCATTATAGACATTTATGTGCAGTACTGCTAAATTAGGAGAAGAGGGCAGTGTTGTTGCATTGAAGTTTTCCCCCAGAACTGCACCTGAGACCCTAGTATGCAGTAATAATAGTAACCTTGTGAAAAAGAAGTATGCTTATGTTATGTGATGTTATGTTGGAACTATCTGGCAGCTCAGACAAATATACCTAACTGTATTAGAAATGTGGCAAGAAATTAGTATACAAATTAGTGGTTCCAATATGACAACTTATAAGTATACATCTTTTTTTTATAAGGGCAATCAGTTCAGTATCAATGTTTGTTAACAATGTTTTGTTAATTTGAAAATGTAATTGAATTCACAGACATTTGTTCATAGCTTTGCATAATACAATACAATGATGTGGAGAGCAAAATATTGTAAGCATTTTAGCAAAAGTTTATTTTATTTTATTATTCTAAATAACTGATCATTTGTTCACCAGTATTAAAGTTAAAAAAAATAAAAAATAATAGTGATTGTTAATAGTATATGCCCTACAGAATAATAACAACAGCAACTTTCAAATACCTTTTACAGCTCAAAAAGTTTGCTTTAAAAATGTTTGTGCTGTCATAATATAAATAAGGCATGCTTAATATACGAAAAGAATCAATATAGAGTTTCCTGCATTCCAGAAAAAGTTTAATACTTTTTTACAGAATATAATACAGTACAAGTCCTCTTCAGGGAGTATCCAGTTTTGTTGAGGATAAAGTTTTTTTTCTTGTATCTTTTTTGCAATAGTGAACTGACTATGTTCAGCATCCATAAAATAAATAAATAAATACATAATAAAAAGAAACAAGGATGCCAATAAAGTACTACAAACATCAACAGCTATAAATATGGATAAAGTAAGGAACTGCAATATCTTACAAGGTACAAAATAGCACATTATCCAGCAATTTTGTTCATTTAGCTGATGCTTAAAAAGCAATTGACAATTGATGCAGGATACAAGTTATCTAAAGTGAGATCCAAGTGATACAAGTGAGATTAAGATCTTCCTCATGTCAAGGGACATTTATTCTTTAACTTACATCAAGAAAAATAGAAAAGTGAGCTAATTTACTGGATTATGTTTATTTATTTTATTTTTAATTTCATAAACATATTATTATTATTATTATTATTATTATTATTATTATTATTATTATTATTATTATTATTATTATTATTATTACTATTGTTGCCATTGTTGTTGTTGATATTCGTTATTGATATTACAGTATGTTGCTTGTTTGTTAATTTTTGACAGTGTAGGCTTATGTATTTGTGCTGTCTGCGCAAACACACATACACACACTGTGCCAAGCTGAGACTCTCTGTGAGCTACACTTACTGTATTTTTACACATTAGCATGTGTTGGTGTGAGCTGTCTGGCAGTGCATCATTTTCACTGAACCAATGATGAAATTGTAACGGTAGGCTTCTAGATAAAAAAAAGGTCATTACAAATGTGTGTGAGTTTGTGTGTGTGTGTGTGTGTGTGTATGTGTGTCCATAAGGGTGCACACATACCCCTAATCTTGTGCATACCCTGTCCTTTGAAAGTTAAGCCTTCAGTCTGTGACCTCTCTGATGAGCTAGAATCAGACATGCACAATCCAGTTTCTCTTTTAATCTCCTTTGGAGGCCTATCTATTTGAGCAGACTCTCCTTAATTACTGTCTCTCTCACTTAGCAGCCTGTGACTGAGTGTAAGAGCACTACCATGGCACTGGCTGGGAATCTCATCCACTTGGTCATGCTTAGTCATCAAAACCTGCTTTCTGGTTCCCACAAGGAAATAGAAGATTTTCTATGAATAGATGGAAATATTACAATAGAAACAGATATATTCAAGATCAGTACAGAACACAGTACAAGCTCACCAGAAGACAAGCTCACGACAACACAGTACAATCGTAATTCTTAATGAATGTGATAATTTATCAGAAATATGTTTCTATGTTTCTTGTTCCTGCGGTATTACATTTCATGCGATGTCCTGATCATTCATTCACTTCTTTTCAGTAGTCAGCATGGTGACTGATCCTGGGTGAGCTTATCTGAGAGCCCGTGTAGAGTTTTTGTGAATGTTGTGTGAGAGTTTCCACCCACCTAGTAACCATACCTAGGTGTGAATCAGTGTGTGAATATGTGTCCGTATGATGCCAGGCTATGAACTGGAGTCAAATCCAGAGTTAATTCTGATCTCATGCCAAATGTTCCTGGGATTGGCTCTAAATCAACCACAACCTGAATTAGAATAAAGCAGTTACTGAAAGTGAGTGAATGAATGGTCTTTGGTCATTGTTTTATCTTGGTAAATCCTTTTGCTCTGCTGGATCTGGAACTTATCCCAGAAACACCAAATGTTAGGCAGGTATACACCAGTCCGTCTCAGGTCACCATGCACACACATTAACACATTTATTCCAATAATGTGCCAAATTATAAAATGGTAAAGAAACATCAGCCTGTTTTTATGTGATGTGTTTGCATGCAATGCATTATAAGGGTTTGTCAAAGCCCCAAGAGATGTAGGGAAAGATGTAGACTTGCATTAGTAGCATAGGATGCAGTACCATATTTTGCATATACTACTGACATTATTTATTTATTATATTTATTCTAAATTCCTTATTTATTGGCATTTAATTACCACAGTGAAAAATGTCTTCTGTATAACTTCTGCTGTCATATCCAATTGCCCCTCTTAAGCGTCTCTATTTATGTTGGTACGTTTCATGCTGAGGGGCACAATGCAGGTCCTGGAGAGGAGAGGGCTTTAATTAGTTTCTGTTAAGTTGATTAAGAGGGAAAAAGTTCAGGGTTGAGGCCGGATAAAAGCCACTCTGGCCAGTCGCAGGTGCTCTAAAATGTCTGCCAGATTCTACTGGACAGCTTAAAGTCACTCAAGCCTCTCAAGATAAAGCCTGTCCCACTGCTGCAGAGGCTAAAGAGCTCCTATGGCAAACTATTTCTTTTTAAAAACAACAGACTTTTTTCTCACTTCCTGCCATGACTGTCTAAAATATAAATGGTTGTACATAGACAAGCAAATGTATTTCTTTATATTCAGACAAATTACTTATGTACTAAATAAAGTCTTAGAAACACTAGTATCTAGATTCTTCCCATGCTAAATCAAGAGCACTATTAAGACAACATACAATAAGTTGTTCATGGGTCATTTGGACCTCCCAGACTTCTGAGTCTATTCATGCGTAAACGCAGACATCAGCTGTACTTTATTTGACTTTTTCTAGGGAATCTGGTGGTCAATCATGCATAGGCCTTTCACAGAGATCTGCAGGAACAACCACCCTTATCATGTGATCCTACAATGTAAAACGATTGGTGTTATTTGGCCTGGCATGTGAACATGGACTTAAAGTTATTATTGCAGGCATGGTTATATTTACTGCAAGAAGTATTTTGAATATACAGAAAGATAAAGATGTGGCGTTTGCCCCATACATGTAGTGAAAACACTAAGATGTAATGGAGGAAGGAGGAAAAGGACAGGAGGTATAGAAAAGCAGAGAGTGTGCACTGGCAGCCCTGGCACACTCAGGACCCCTTACTGTTTGATCGTCCTAGGGCCTTTTTGACGGGCGCCAACACGACAGGGAAGAGAGACAATTGGACAACAGCAGGACTTATGACAGTGTGTGTGTGTGTGTGTGTGTGTGTGTGTGTGTGTGTGTGTGTGTGTGTGTGTTAGAAACAGCATAGATGTGAAGGAGTGACAGAGGAGAGAGCCCACAGTGTTGGACTCAGAATAAGGTACAATGTGAAAGGTTTAAGAAAATTATAACAGGAGGAACTCAGGAAAATGAGTAAATGAGGGTGACTATAATGAACAAGCAGTGAAAGGCTGAAGATAAGCTAGGATGAAGAAGAGCAAATCAAAGCTGGTTACACTATATTGTAAGAAGATAGGAGTGATAATAGAAATAAGGTGGTAAAGGAGAAGAGAAGTAGAGAGATAAGGACTGATGAAGGACAAGAAATGGAATTTATTAGGAAAAGCAGGAATGTCATCATAGCTGCAAATCATGTTGTTTGCACATTATTCCAAGTGAACCATCTGCTTGGGATAGATAAGCCTTTGAGAGAGAGAGAGAGAGAGAGAGAGAGAGAGAGAGAGAGAGAGAGAGAGAGAGAGAGAGAGAGAGAGATGTTGTTTTGATAGTAAAAATGGGGGGAAAAAGGTAGGGAAGAAGTGATCAATGATATTCACTGCAAAATATGGACAGCAAGAGGAAGCAATTCTGTCTAACATTATAATTTTATACTAAGGTTACTGATATTCTGCCAGTATGTCTTTGTCTTATGTCCTATGTAGGAGACACTATTATTCGTTCAACTGTACAAATGCACAGGAATGGAATAACAACAGCTACTACTAATACTACAACAGCAACAGCACCTAGTCACATGACCTGTCTTAACTAAATATATGTGATTACATCACAACTCTGTTGAATGGTCAATACTGTATAGTTGCATCAACACATTTATTATACAAATTTACAGTTTGTAATTACACCACAGCTATAGTGCCTGGTAAAGGTTCAGCCTATTTTACAGTCTTCTTTTTAATATGTTGCTATTTCTCTGCAGTAACAGCGTACACACAGACTTATACCGTGGATGCTCCACACAAACATATAAAACAATTGTGTATAATTGTTCATATTTTTATTATTATCCTTCATTTAACAAGGAAAATTCTTATTGAGAATAACAGTCTGTTTTATAGGAGTGTCCTGGACAGCACAATTAACAGGGTTATGGACAGGATTGCAGACATGCAGTATGATGAACACAAACATAAATTAATATATAATTATAGACTATACAAGAAATCATCAATAAAATGATACATATGATAATACAAAATGTGAAATATGGCAATGTCTTCTGTGAGGAGATTTTATTTAGCATATTTGGAAGGAGTCTCCAGTGTGTAGCAGATACTGGGTTGATAATGTGGCCCATTAGGGGGTAGAGTTAGAGGTTGGGGGTTCTGGGGGGGATTAGGGGATGCCAGTTGGATCATTTTACAGCTGCCGGACCCTGGGCACCCCCTAGTCTCCTAAACAATGAGGATTAAACCCCTCTTGTTCTTAAACTCTAAAAACAGCAGGGTGATGAAGACTGTATTCCATCCTTTACTCTTAGCATTAAGCTGCACTGGAGGGGTAGACGAGCAGGGTTTGGGTTTAGGGGGTAGGGGGTCCATCACAAAAATTAATCCATGAATATTTTCCCATTTGAAAAGTGAGATGTAAATGTTTATATTGATGGTGAAATATAAAGCAAAAGACTAAAACCAACTTAGTGCAGATATGCGATTAGTTAGTACTAAGAGTAAAATGACTGAAAAGGCTGATACTACCCCCAGGCAAGATTAATCAATTAACCATGTTACAAAGCTTTAGCCACAAAACAGCTTTTCCAAATGAGATTACCAAAGTTTAGACATGGGTTTACAAGACAGGGCACTTCCACATTTATAGATATTTACTCCAGAGAGGTGAACAGATAATACATGTAAATCCGAAAATAAATACAGACAGATGAATAAACTGAACTATTCATACTATCTCTGCTATATTTAACATTTCACATTCAGGTTCCCCAGTAGGTTGCCAGCTGTTACATCCTTTTTTTTTCAAACATTGTATTAATAATCTATAGTAACATAATAATTGGTCTTTAGTTGTCAACAATATCATTTTCTTTTCACAAATTGAAAGATTTAGAAGTTGTGGTTGACAAGGATTGCTTTTACATTGCATGCATCAGATTTGTAGTCAGGATCAAGTACAGAATAAAAGTAAGAGGAAAAAGGTAAAAAGTGGATTAGGGGAACCACATGACAAGCCCCTTTGGTCCAGTTAAATTTCTCATCTTAAATCCAGCGGCACGATGGTGATGTGGGGCAGGAGAAAGGCAACACACATATAAAAAGGCCCTCGTTTGTAAGAAATTCAGTGAAAAAGACAAAAGGTTTTTGCTGCGCCTGTCTTTATGACCTATCAAAGCCAATCAGTGTGTAAAGCCTTGAGAGCATTGCTCATATTGCAGGCTCCCTCTGACAATGGTGCATAACGATGGCCGCCACACTCATCACATCCAATTTAAATCGTCATGGACAGGTCCACTGAGAGGGGCAAAGGGAGGGGAGGGCATGGGAGATTGGGCTTTGTCCAAACTCTTCAACATTCATGTGGGAATGGATAGTAAGGCGACACAAAGTTGGGGAAGGGCTTTGTTTACCATGATTCCATCTTTCTTGTTTTTTTTTTTTGTCAACAAGGACAGCCTGTCTATGATTTCTTTACTGGTAAAAGCTTTGCATGTCTGGAATTTTCTGAATAGATTATCTGCTTAGCAGGTGCTGAGGGGAAGGTGTATTAAAATGGTCTAAATGTTTGTGTGTGTATACATAAAAAAAGAAAAAACAACAAAACCTTATGTAGCCTTGGGTAGAAGTCCTGACACTCAACAAAAAAATCGACAACCTGGGATTGATTTTTTTCTCCTATAGATACTAGTTAAACTAACGGCTCTGTGTCCATTTTTTGAAAGCCTGGATTTTTCCACTGTCCCTTGTTAATCCCTTGCCTCTTCTTCTGTGCTGGCTGAAGCTATTGGACCATCTTCCCACACACTCCATTCTCAATCTCATTACTTCTCAAGATACAGCCCGAGTTGTGAGATAATATTTACCCATCAGCCCAAACAATGACTGGCTCCTGGCAATTAAACAGCGTTTTCCTACAAAGGGATCCGTTGCACACTGGTCTAATGGCATTACTTTTAGGACAATTTATCCACTGAATAGTCAACAGGATTTTTTCTCTCATGGGGAGAAACTCTGCTTTACCAAGTTACCAGTATTAAAGGGTTTTTACTTAAGCTTATATTCAGGGTTTACAGATTAGTGACCCCCTCCAAAAGTAGCAGAAAGAGAGATAGTGCTAGACTAAGTCTACTGATTTTGGCTATTTCTAATAATCTACAATGTTTATCCAGGGACCATGTCTTTTATTAAAATTGAAAATGGATTTCAATGGATTAATTGAATTTAGATCACAAATGGGAAAACAACATTTAAACACAGCAGTGTTTATACAAGATGCCATTAAACAGAGTAATAAAAAACCTATGGTATGATAACACTAAAGTAGCATCTTCATAAATTTTCTGGTCTCACACCACTTCAGCTAATACATCAAGGATTGGGAAACATGAATGGATTAAACATTTATAACTAAACAGTCATGGAGTTTAATTAATATATAAGTCAATTTTAAAGATTTCTATCAACAGATGTTTTTAACAATATTATAGCACCTCAATATAATAACATTTTCAAAAAATAGAAAAAATAGGTGTACCATGGGTGACAAATTAGGGTATACATTTCAGTAAAAAAATTTCCACATGTGTTTCACTGGGTTAGGATGTGTTGAGTGTATTGAAGGTCATAGCATGTAATTTACATCATATTTATACATCGTACTATTCACTTAACTTTTGTGTTATGTCTATGGGGATAAAGTCATCATTAAATAAACTACTGTTTCATTGTATCGATCAGATTTATGAATAAATAAATGCCCTTGAAAAATGACAGAATGGTTATTATTATTATTATTAATTAATTTGCCATGTGTCTGTATGGTAAAGAACAACATCATGTGTATGATTTGGTTCAAATGATTTCAGGGATTATAGTATTTCACTTCATTTTGCCTGGATTGGCTTTATAGGCTGTTCTGGTCTCTTATGGTAACTATTGCTTCAATTTTGGTCATGTAGCACACGGTGACCTCTGAACTTAGCAAGGCTCAACTTGACTTGATACTTCGAGACCCAATGGCACAGCCAACTCTATTACCACACAGTGAGAGGCTAATTACTCCATTAGTACTCCACAGAAGGATAGCTACACACAGCTTGCCCCTGTTCTCTTTACCAACCATTTTAATTACCAGTTAATTGTCTGTGTCTCTTCCAAGTTTTAAATACACCTTGTTTAACCTGTTGTTATTCCAGATATATTGTTTTTTGCTCTTGTAGCACAATGTTATATTCATTCATACATACATTCATTCATTCATCTTCAGTAACTACAGTAAATATCATCCTGGTCAGGGAGGATCTAAAACCTATTCCAGGAATGTTAATGCAAAACAGGAATACACCCAAGACAGACATCTCAGGGGACTAATTTACCTACTGGCATGTTTTGGGAAGAAGAAACTGGATTACCTGGAGAATCCCACAGGGATGCAGAGACAACTTGAAACTCCATACAGACTCTAACACTAGCTCAGACTTAAATCCAGTGCCTTGTAAGGAAGCAGCTCTATCAGCTGCACCATACAACCTGAGTTTGCCTGTGCATACAAATTTATACATTACAGTTCTGTGAAAATAGCAGAGACAGCAGTTCTTCCAGACACTCTTTAAACTGGTGAACTTGATATTGTGTTGCACTTTATAAATAAACTGATAAAATAAAAACATATAGTTAATTTATATTTTTACTGTTATAATTATATTTAAAATGTGTTTTGTGATTATGATAATGATGATGATGATGATATGTGTGTGTGTGTGTGTGTGTGTGTGTGTGTGTGTGTGTGTGTGTGTGTGTGCATGTGCGTGTGTGTGTGTCTGACTGGTGGATTTAGGTCGGCTGTTCAAAGACTGGCTTTTTTGCATTGTTGGTCTGGAGAGGATTAGGGCAGGAGAATGGACCTTCTAATTAAAAAGGATAAGGAGGCAGAAAACTAGTGAGAGGCACATGGAAGGGTAGAGAGAAAGAAAACGAGTGAAGGAGCAGTTTGAATGAGAGAAGAAGAATAGAAAAGAGAAACAGTTTTAGGCATCACTTCTTCAGGCAGACAGCTATTCAGGCCAGATTAACTTTACACTTCACTGTCTCACTCTATCAATTCTTTGCTCTGGCTAATTTTAATCACTCTATATCCTGGCTTGGTTAGTAAATACACTGAGCAAATGGAAAATTTACAAGGCACTTGTCCACTTGTGTACTTGTGTGTGTCTTAAATAGAATGCATGTTTACTCAGGCTGAGGGCAGTGGCAGTAGGTGGGCTGTTTACTGAAGGATTTCTACACTGTGGTTTTGTCTTTCCCACCTCCATTCCACCCAACTCCTCCCTTAGGTCTGTAGGTGTTCAATTAGGCCAAGCCTTGTCCACAATCAGTGTCTCCTAATTCACAAACAATCATTCTCTTAAGACAACAAGCAAATATGAGGGTACTGTATACTGCTTGGCTGCGTATAAGCATTTAAAATACATCACAACAATTAGCTTATTTTAAAATATAATAAGAATTTAGGATATTAATGGCAATACCGTATATAAAAATCTTTAATAGATTTTAATTTAGAAATAAAATTATAAAGCTTAAATATATCAAGTTGTATAGATAAGACAATCCACAGAGTCAAATGATTTATATATATACTGAATATAATTCAGTAGTCTTGCCATTTGGCACTTGTTTAACGTTCTTATGTCAGTGTTGTTAAACTTAAACAATTTTGAATAATGATATTGTGCTATATTATATGTTAGTCTGTTATTATTAGGTTTCTGCCATAATAATGTATTTTGTTTGGTATATGGCAATATTTCTAAACATTTAAAGGTATAAGCTTTATGATATTTAAACCGTTCCCTCAAATTTAAACTTTTTCATTTATCTTTAATAGCTACTTTAACATGGTCAGGATCGAAATGGGACATTTAGGAGGTCTGTTCCTGAGCTGGACTTTAACAGATAAAATTAAATGACTAGCCTAGGACTAGCTATAAACCATCTAATTTTTAATTTAAGACACAGTATTAAATACAGACAAGGATTCCTCAAACAGAACCTTTAACATGGTTTTAATGATTGAGGAAACTTTAGGCTAGTGAAATAAAAGAAGGTCTGGGCTCTAGCCACGTTTTTGTGTATTTGTGTAGCTTTTGTGTATTTGCATTAAGTGGCCTGTCAGACAGCCTTTTCCAGGCACATAGACGTTGAAGGCTCAGCCGAGTGTCATTTCACGTTTTAAGCACAAATGTCTGGGTTTTAACTCTGTCAAATGAATTAGTCTTGGTTCCTGTTGTCTGCTTTCATCTTTATTTCGATATATAATGTATATGTAATCTGTCAATACCGGCCTGAGGAAGGGGCTCGGGGCAATATGCCGCCCTGACTTCTGAAAATAAAAGTCTAGGCATTTAAATTCTAATATTGGTTTTATTTCTATTCGGCATATTTGTGCCAGGTTTACCAAAAACCTTATCAAGTTACGACCGCTTTAACTAATAGAGAGGATGCTGGAGGTGAATGCTCATTCTACCATTTAACCCTTTCTGTAGTGCGAGCTTTAGGGATTAGTATGTGAACCAAAGCCTTCAACAAATCATGAGCAATTATTTGAATTAATAAACACAATAAAATGAAATAAACATTGTACATATTATAAATTATATTCAATTTTACAACAGGGATAATCGTCATTGAATACGTCATTTTACTACTACTACTACTACTACTACTATTATTATTATTATTATTGTTATTATTATTATTATTATTATTATTATTATTATTATTTTACAGAAGATAATAAAAGGAGAAAAAATAAATGAATTGATACTTATTATTAGAATATAGAACATTAAAATTATTTGAAATTATTAGTTGTTTCATATTTTAAAACTATATAAATTAAATGCATTATTATTATTATTATTATTATTATTATTATTATTATTATAAAGAATCCTCATCATCCTTGTTGTGGACTTTGGGAAAGTGGGATGTTGGGGTAGTTGGTAGTGTGTCCTAAAGGCGTTAGAAATACAATGCAGACTGTTATGTTTTCATGACGCAGAAAATGAATGAGCTCGAAAGCGCAGTCACGCGCAGCGTCGCGTAATTAGGGCAGCGCGTGCGGCCCCGATTAGCTCGTTAATTTCTTGGAAAAATGCAATAATGAATTATTGAGCGGATGTGGAGCAACTGGTGGATAAAGGCTGGGGTTAAGCTAACAGACTGTTAGGCCGTTAGGTTATAGAGGATTTCCACTATATTGCCAGAGTTAGACGTTGAACATGGATTGTTTCTACTGAAGCTGATGAGACATCTCACTGTTTTAGTCTAAATCATTTACAACACTTGTATAGTTTATCACTTGTAATGCCTAACATTATTATTATTATTATTATTATTATTATTATTATTATTATTATTATTAGCACACTTTATTCACACCAATAAGTCCCCTCTGTTTCAGTGGGACATTTGATACGTTAACTAAGACGATGGGCTGTTTGTTTAGCTTAACTTTGAATAATCCTTGTTAATCAACACTTTTCTAAAGTCCCGCGTCGAAAATCTAATTACCGGGTGCAATTAATTAAGGGTGAATTACCCAGGGGGTGTCAGTACTGTGTCGACTAGAATTACCCGAGATTCCCCGCGAGTTTCTTGTCATTTACCAAGCTGCTGTTAGCATTTTAATGACTAGTGATTTAAATGTACACGAGATAGCGATTCAGACTAAATGGCATGGCTTGAGTTGAAGTTGCAGAACCACAAAACGCAGAGCTGGGCCGTACAGCTGGGGCTCATTGTTTATCGCCAAAGGGGCTTTTGTTATCGCCATCATTTATCTGGTCCACAGTAGCCTTTGTCTTTGTAAATGGCCCCCAATCAGTCTGTCTACTTTGGAAACAATTAGCTTGTCCTGAAACCCCATGGCCACTATGTAAATGCCTAACTCTATATTGCATCTTATAGTGTGCATCTTAAAGTGGTTCCAAACATCACATTGGTGTAATTAATGGCAAACTTACAGAACAGTAATACAGTAATTCAACAAGAGTGTGAATAAAAAAAAAATAAACAACTAATACACAAACAAACAAACGAACAAGTAAAAAAGTAAGGAAATAAGTTAAGGACACCAGTAAGGGGTTGTTTTAAGGAGCAGAGAATGCTCTGGGTAGAAAAGTGCAAAGTATAAACAAATAGTAAGTAGAGTGTGATTTTAAATACTTTAGTTAACGCCCTGTTTTTGTTTTGTTTGTGCTCCCAAAAAGGGCGTGTCGCAATTATGGGATGTTCTGTAGCCACGCCCCTTTCAAATACATACCGCGTCAGCACCTCACTCCCCTGCTCCTTGTCTCGTGGCCTTGTCCTTGAGCACTACCGATTAAAGACAGAACACGGCCGGGGAGTTATTTTGTCCCGTCTGGCAGTAGTGAACACAGTCTCTTTTCTCAACCAGGAGTGATCATGATGTCCTACCTGAAACCAGCACCGTACACAGTGAACGGACTCAGTCTGGCCACCACTGCGATGGAGCTGCTGCATCCAACTGTGGGCTATCCAGGTAAAATACAACTTTATTCATAAAGTCAATACTAGTCACTACAATAACACTTTATATGTATTATAAGTATTATAAATAGAATGTAATTTTTAACCATAGATAACTTTTAAGTCTATTATGATTTTCGGCACTTATTTTACCCCTGACAATTTTATACAGGGAATGGGAATGAAATTAATAACTATGACTTATTGTTCGATGCCCAATATTTAGGTATGTATTTATGGCAAAAGAAAATTATGGCCAAAATCAGAAAATACTTATTTATTATAAAACACGCATTTTGCCTTAACCTGCTAACCCCATTCACCGACAATAAACATTTATAAAAATCAGTGTTAAACAGTTAATTCACTGCAATCCCTTAAAATAAACAATGCATACAAATACTATTTTATATCTGATCGAATATCTATTTGTCATGGTAGGAACCCCCCGTAAACAGAGACGGGAGAGGACGACATTCACCCGCGCGCAGCTCGACGTGCTCGAGGCGCTGTTCGCCAAGACGCGCTACCCGGACATCTTCATGCGCGAGGAGGTGGCAATGAAGATCAGCCTTCCTGAGTCTAGGGTACAGGTGAGCAAAACATCCATTTTAAAAGATCTAAATGTTTTAATAATAAATGTTTAAAATATATTAAGATTTAAAATATATATCCTATCAGGATCATACTTAGTTTAATTGTGGGGATGGAAAAAATTATACATAACCTCAGCAAGTAGAACTTAGTATTAGGGGCCTATATATTTCAACACAAACATTTTAATTGCACATTTCATAAACAATATGATCCAATTTCAGGAGTTTTTCCCAGGAATAAGATTTAGTTTATGTGTCATGAAATTTTTATTTATTATTATTTCGACCTAATTCAACAGGTGTGGTTTAAAAATCGAAGAGCAAAGTGTCGTCAACAGCAGCAGCAGCAATCCCAGGCCTCCTCCCATAATAAAACCCGACCTGTCAGTAAAAAGTCATCTCCAGCCAGAGAGTCAAACCCGGAGATCAGCAGCAGTGGTCCGTTCACCAGCACCTCAAGCGCATCTCTACCAGCCGGGTCCACCAGCACGGCCCCTGTGTCCATCTGGAGTCCTGCCTCCATTTCTCCGATCTCAGAGCAGCTCTCTACCTCTTCCACCTCCTCTTCCACATCTTTACCCTGTATGCAGCGGTCTTACCCGGTAACCTACACCCAGGCGCCGGGATACAGTCAACATTACGCGGGCGCAGCGTCCTATTTCAGCGGAATGGACTGTGGCTCCTACTTAGGGCCTGTGCATCACCAGCTGAGTGGCCCGACACACACCTTGAGCCCAACCAGCACGAGTACGGTTAGCAATCACTTGAGTCCGTCATGTTCACTCACACCTCAGGGCTACGTAACTTCCGGTCTCGGACTCAGCGCTCCGTCCGATTGCCTAGATTATAAGGACCAAAGCGCTTCTTGGAAGCTCAGCTTCAATACCGACTGCTTGGATTACAAAGATCAAACCTCTTCGTGGAAATTTCAAGTTTTGTAATAACTTAAAAAGAGCAAAACTATTAAATTATTGAATTTATTCGATAAATAAGATACAATGACTTTGTAGATTTTTCCTCCAAATAATAAATAAATAATCTGAGCCGAGTTTGTCCCATGTTTTAACTCAGGCTATTACATTTTATTTTTAAGCAGATAAGGGGACAAAACATTAATCATTACCATTTAATTTACAAACATGACAACCAAATAAAACTATAACTATGACCGCCAATAAAACTTAAACATAGTTAAAAATAAGTTTTTAAGTAGATATTTTTATCACTGTTATGCACTATTTTATTTATGACAAGAATATTTTTAAAAATGCTTGTTTTTGTGTAGAAGACAATCACTGTATATAAACTGTTATTGTGCCAAGATTTTCGTTTTTGTTTTTGTAGCCAAAATCTTTCTGAAACTGTGAACTGTCCTAGACTGTTTGAGGTAACCTCTAAGAAAACACTATGCTGTGTGTTATAATAGACTAGTTATTGTTGGTTTTTTTTTTCTTTAATTTGTTATTGATGGCTCTAAATTATTCATGTTAATACATTTTTGACATATATTAAAACATTTCTAAATTGCTATTTGTATCTTCTTTATTTTTTATTATAAATAGTTATTTTACAGACCTAATGCGACGTGACTAGTGTCACTGTCAATATCAGATTGCGAATAAATAAGTTAAATATGATGCTGATAAATGAAGCTTATATTAGGAGGTACAGTTGAAATAGCCCAATTTCCAGGTTGGGAATGGGCACCATTTATGAAGGCGTCTGCTTAAATAATAAGACTGAAGCCTACTGTATACTGAGGCATGCAGCTAATATTTTTGATACCCTCGAGTCACGCAACAACAACAACAAGAATATAACAATACAATAATAACAAAGTTGAACATTATTATTATTATTATTATTATTATTATTATTATTATTATTATTATTATTGAATTATGCCCTTTCCCCTTTTCTTCGTTTATTTATTTATTCCTTTTTTTTTGCAGTGGTTTGTATTTGTGTTTGCACCTAACCCAGCCCTCTGTGTTTTGCATGTTGGTTCAGTCTAATACAGGAGGAGGAGTTCACAGCTCACGGTACACAGCTCAGAGGGCTTTCGCTTTTCGTGAACAACATCCACAAGCTTTTCCTTGACTAGTAAACTAATTGAATAGTTAGAGACTATCTGAATAAACTGAAGTCAATGGTACAGTTGGTCAAGTAGTATACAAAATAATAAGTCTAAATCAAATAAGTAAATGTAAATAAACTTAACAAAATGTAACTTCTAACTTTTCACTGTTAGAAACTGCAGTGCTTGCCTGGTTAATTCATTATTACAACAGCTGTACATTCAGTTTTCATTCAATACAGCAGAAATGTTTCTCAAAGGTTCTAGTGAGGTTTTCACATAGAAACTGTTCCTGAAACAGAAACAGTAAAACAAACGAATGAATGAAATACATTTTGAGAGAAATGAGTTAAATGAGTTATGAGAGAAAGAGGGCAAATGGCATATATGTTCAGCAGAAATCCTATTATTATTATTATTATTATTATTATTATTATTATTATATTACTTTCTCAGGCATAGTACAAACTTTTAACTTTCAGAAGCATGCACCATACATCAAAACGTGTAAAATAAATAAATAAATAAATAAATAAATAAATAAATAAATAAATAAATAAATAATTGTATGTCTGTAAAATGTTGACAGTACCGGATTTGGGCCACATTTACGGTCAAAAGCTTTTTTCTAAAACGAAGACTTTTTTAAAAGATAAATTTAAATGATTGTTATATTGTATTTATTTGAATCAGCATAGACTATTATGACTTGTGTAAAACAAAACTTTACAAAGACCACGGTATTGTTTAAGATCTCTGACACTGATCATCAGTAAATAATACAGAAGTGAATCTATAACGTCATCGCTCCTACAGGTAGCAGCAGATTTATTATATAACCATGAAATCCATCATCTTATTAACGCACCACACACCTGAGGTGCCACCCGCAAGTGCTTATATACTTCAACTCAGTGAGCGATTTTGGACGGAGACTGACACTGTTTATAAGAACCTAGAAAAGAATCAGGAAATATTCATACATTCATAAAGAAGTATTTCCATCGACCTGAACAAATCTCAGAAATCATACGACCAGATTATCAGATTACAATGACTAGACCAGTCACTGTTGGTATAGCCGTAAATGTTATTATTATTATTATTATTATTATTATTATTATTATTATTATTATTATTATTATTATTATTATTATTACTGGAGAAATTACTGTTGGCCGTAAATGTGTGTGGTTTGTTTCCTACATTATTGGAAAACCTTGAATACGAGCAGAAGTATTAAAAGTTTCAGAAAAGCTGAAAATAATCAGGACTACGACATGTACAATTAATCGCTGGGTTAATAAAATAAAAATATAAATCCATATATTACAAATCCCCTTATTAAAACTGTATTTCTGTACCCTATATGTGCTTTCACAGCCTTTAAATGTTCACATTAATAAAATGTATTTTTATTAATTGAAGGTAATTTAAGGTAATTTAATACGCTTCTTTTAATATATAATTTCCAAAAAAAATTATAGGGCCTACCATAATGTTATAAATACCTAGAAGAAAAGTAAAAAATAAAATAAATAAAAATAAGTCATGTGTGTTCTGATAGCTATTACCTTTACATCACTTGTATATCTCACTGTGTTTTGTCTGATGTGTACTCAGTTGTTAGTAAGCTGGATGAGACTGTGCAAAGACAGTCAAAACAGTGGATGAAGGTAAACACTAAATCTGTAAGCTGATTACAGGCCTTTTAACATGTAAAAAAAAACCTATTTAACTCAAAGGGAAAATCTTTTGTAAAGAGAAGACTTAAACAGAGTTGAGGAGCAATATGGAAACCTTTTAATTTGGATTATAGCCTGTATATTATTTCTGTGAACGAGTGATGGTCCTCTCCAGGGTGTGTTTCTGCTTTCTGCCCAGTGTTACCGGGATTGAATTCAGATTTACCATGATCCTGATTACAATAAAATGTTACTGAAGACATATAAAAGATTGTTGTATATAGAAGTATATAGTAGTAAATTATACTGCATCACACCACACAACTGGACAGACGTTTTAAAAAGGTAAACACTCATATTTTATAATAAACAGCATAAAATAAAATTAATAAAATTAATACATTTTTCCATACAGTTGTGTATGGAAATATAATCAAGTGTAATATCAAGGCCTGATTATATGGTATTGAGTTTGTGGGATTATTTCGGAAATATGTCTAGGCATTATCTGTGATGTCATCTGTGAAGACATATTTATAAATAATCGAAAATGGATACACTTCTCTGTAGTTTATACTAATCTATGTGTTGTTCCTTAAAGCTTTTGACTGACTTTTAAGCAGTTGCCCCTGTACACCAGTCTGCTTCAAATGTCTATTCCACAGTGTGGTCCAGGCCCATGAACCTTTAGCTCATTAGAGTGTAAGGCCCCCAGCTGACCTGGATTACACTGTACTGTCACTGTAATAAATTCATAGTAACTTCCATGACACTATTACATGTAATGTCTTTAAAGTACCCATTAAAATTTATAAACATATATATTTAGATTTTTCACTGTTTTTTCATGCTTGGGTATTGTATTATACGATATGTAAAATAAATAATTATGGCTTGAAATCATTCACTATTTGAACATGCACACACAGATCCACACACAAGCAGATGGAGAGGTCATAGAGGAGGGATGGTGGTTTTGGATTTGTCAACAGATGCCCCTTCCCAGCCCTCCCTCTTTTTCTGGCCCACCTGTTTATGGCTGTGGATGGCTCTCATGTCTCTGTGCATGTCTGGATGTAAAGCTCATGAATGCTGGCACGTGTGGGTCTGTGGACCCTTATGGTGGCGTGGTGGTCATTGTGTACACTTTATTAATGGGGAGTGTGTGAGAGAGTGTATAGTAGCGTGGATGAGTGTGGCGTAGCCATGCCCCCCTGCCTCCTGAAGCATGGTGAGCGTGTCCCCTCTGCCCCCCGTCGCGACCACACGCCTGGCCACCTGCTCTGGGATTAAGGGTACACACAGATTACACACGTCACTGTAGAAATACACTACTGAAAATATGCCACATGGAATAACAAAGTCTCAATCCAGCAGCTAGTCACTGTCAAAGACCTTTTCAATGATTATTATTCAATTTTCAGACTTTCAGTCAGTTTCAGTACCAGTTACATTTTCAGACAGTTAATTTCAATCAGTTTTAGTTCAACTTATATTATTGATTTTTTTTGATTGATCAGAAACTGGCATATCTGAAAGAACACATCTGATCCAATGAATTATTGGACATCTGGTGATCTTTTATAAATTGTGACTAAATGAAAACAAATTATAACCTGAGTATTATCTCATGGTGACAAAATGTATAGTTATATAATTAAGGTAAATTAAGCTATTTCTAAAAGCACGAAACATGGATGTCCTGAAACCTTGTCACTGTTTGTCTTGTTTATCTTTACTTTTGTGGTGGTTTTGTCTGATGTGTTAGTAGGGAATTTACACCTCCTTTTAGTTGTGACCAATTAGAACACCATGGCCTACATTCAGAGACAAAAACACATGATGAGTTATGAATGAATGATATGGTAGAGGAGGAAGCATTAGAGTAGGAAAAAGCAACAACAAAGGCAATAAACAACAAAATACTAAATTTTGTGTTATTGAACTATTTTTTTCAGCTGTAATACTACCACTTCTACTGGTAATAATAACAATAACAGTAATATAGCACACCCCATCAGCACAGATTTAGTTCATGAACCTCGTCTAACTACAGATACCCAACTCATTATTTCAGTTCGTACATAAAAATAAATTATGGGTATATGGGTAAATTGAGCAGTCAAATAGACACTTGGCAATAAAAGCTCTATTATAAATCATATTCCTTTTTTTTATGTATTTCCACATTTTGCAGGAAAAAAATTAATAATGATGAATTGTCTCAATTCTGTTAAAACAACAACAACAACAGCAACAACAAAAAGCCCCAACAGCCCTGTGTTTGTGGCCTGAGGGGATGCTGCATTGGGTCATGTTCCCCTCTTCTTCCTATATGACCTCTTTAGAAAGTTATTGAAGCATAAAATGTATAGTTGTTCTGTTTGTCCTCATTTATGCCACTCTCATTACTGGCTTCTTCTACATCATAAGAAAATCTTACAACTGAAATCTCAAACTTGAAAAAAACAACATTGAATTTTAGGAGACCTTTGTGTGGTTTAGGGTAGAGAAAGAGAGATACCATTATATTAATGCTTTAATAGAAATTGACCCCTGACACACTTCTGACTCTGAATTACAGGAGGATTACCAGAGTCATACAGGCTCAGATTATTTCAATATCATTTCTTTGTCTTCATTTTTTTCTTGCTCATTAGTTAAATCAGAAGCTTTACAATGTGTGATATTACGTTGTATGAAATGAATGAAGGACATGTATTGGTGAGATGATGAGAACGATAAGAGCTCTGATGTCATTTAGATTCTTTTCTCATCTCCCTAAGCTGCCTTTCTGCTCCAATCAGATTGGCTGATGTTCTCATCGCTTGTAAATGAGGTGCAAAACAGGGAGATGCTTATTTCTGACTGCTAATCTCTAGTGTCTCTCTTATTCCTTCACCTTCTAAGACTTCAGACTTGGATGTAGGACTTAACCTGGTGTCACTTCTTCACTGGGGTTATTTTCCTAAGGTGCCTGATTAGTCTTTTTTTTCAACATACTATAGTATAAAAGTCACCTCTGTTTGTTTACAAGCAAAACCCCTGTTGTGCAGTTTTCAAGCAAATGTGATGGAAATTAAAACCTCATAAACAAATTTGACTGATTTGATGGGCAAACAAGGAGGCTGTACACATATGTGTTTGTTCACTGATAGCTTAAAACTAATACATTCTCACAAGTGGAAATTTTTTATTTTTTTTTGTGAACTGTTTCCTGTGGCTACTTTGTGACTTTTGTACATGTTGTTAGCTGTGACTTTGTATGCACTATCGCAAACAGGTATTTATTTTAAGAGAAAAGTTATTAATCTTTCACTGGCATTTCATACTAAAGCATTCAGCTTCATAAAAACTTGCCTAATTTACTGTAGATAATGTTAGCCTATTAACACCATTAAACTCGCACGCCCCATCCTCAGATTCAGACTTATTGTACTGTATTGCCTCTTGTAGCTGCATACATGTAACTGCATAAAACAATAAACTTAATTAATGTTTGAATCCATGCCCTTGACTTGCTACACCTGACGGGAAGATTTGTTTTGTTGAAATTTGTTTGTTCCCTTTGACCTCTGCTAGTAAACTTGGAGTAAACAACAGTGACTCTCACCCTGCAGCTGCTCTACATTTACATTTCAATTTACATTTAGTCATTTTGTAGATGATCTTACGAAGAGTGACACAATATGTAAACAGATGAAGGACCAACAAACAAAGTGCAAAGCAGGGTCATTGTGCACAGTGACCGTTTCTAGGACACAACCTGTTTTTGACCAACATATTTTGACTTAATGGGCTTTTTCCACATGCGAATGGAGATCCCTTGGCCCCTTATCTGGCCTAATCTAAGATAATAAATAGACAATAAATACAAAAGGTTGAGGATAGATCATTAGACCTTGATGGATGAAATGAAAACACGGGTTCATTTAAACCTAATGGGAAGCACATTCTTCCATTCAGGTGACTGAACACTAAAATCTGCAGACATGGTGCTCACTATAATACTGCATTTGTAATACTCATATCAATAATTTTAACACTACTTCATTTGGGAGAATGATAGATCTTCATGCTGTTTGAACTAAAACTGCCTTAAGAGCAGTCAGTAATACCTTTGTTGAGTTTCCTCTCCACAGATAAACAGCTTTGGTCAAGGTTTACATACACTTAGGCTAAAGACATTCAAAGTCAAACATTCAATGTAACCATACTTTTCCTGGGTTAAGTCAATTAGGCATTAAACTTTTCCCTAAAAGGATTAATAAAGCTGTATCTCTTAACTTTACTTTTATAAGATGTAACTTCAAAAATTAAAGAACAATAGCTAAGGGTGGATTTTACTTTGAGTAGGTAGAATTCAGCTTTTCAGTAGGTCAAATGTGTAAATACTTTGGTAGCACACAGGGGCAGGTCCCGGGTTTGATCCCCACATTGGGTAAGAAACGACTGAAGTGCCTTTGAAGGAGGCGCCGAACTCCCCCAACTGCTCCTTGAGTGCTGTGCTGAGTGCTGTTTGGGTTGCTCCGGGCAAGTGTGTTCACTGCCCCCTAGTGTTCACTGGTGTGTGTGTGTGTGTGTGTGTGTGTGTGTGTGTGT
>JAOVVF010000034.1:93250-114151 GCA_028565595.1 Duopalatinus emarginatus | reverse complement strand
TGTGTGTGTGTGTGTGTGTGTGTGTGTGTGTGTGTGTGTGTGTGTGTGTGTGTGTGTGTGTGTGTGTGTTTCGCTGCATGCAAGCACACTTCACTTGTTGACCTTTCAATTTCTTGATGCCTAGGGGAAGCCTTTCACAAACATTTCATACCAATATTTGCTTGCAAAGATCTTTTGCCCATCTTTTGTCCCTTTTTTATCTAAGATTTTAGCTGAGCTGCTTAGATCTTGCTATGCTGTCAAGGGCAAAAAGTCACTATGTCTAAAATGCTGCACTAAGAGATATCTCACAGGTATGTCAGTTGGCTAATCAGAAGCTTCAAAAAGTCATTACATTAATTTCTAATATTTAGACTGGTTATAGAAGCAGCCAGACCGATGAAAACTGTATGCATGATATGTAATCTGACATATCAAATGCCATGATTCATATATATGTATAATGTTGCTAGTATTTTATTCATTTTACCAGGTACCATATTCTTATATCATATTCTTATATTACATTTCTCGTAGTTATAGCTATTCTGCACCTGTGACCATATTACATATAATTTTTGTATCAGTAGGAGTAATACATCTGGTACACATTTGTCTGGATATTTCTGTTTGAACTGAGTTAAATTTTGATGCATTATCTATACTTTCACTTTTCACAAGTTTAAATTTCTCTGTAGTTTTCATTCACCCCTGATTCACCCCTGTACCCTCTTTTGCAAGGTGTGGTAGCTTGTAATAGACTAACAAAACAGCAGCTACATTTCACTCGTCCACCTCACTCTCTTTTACTTTTTTGTTAGAGGATTTGCATTGGGGCCTTTTTTTCTGCAATGTGTCCTCTACCCAGGAGTTGTTCTTCACGGTCACCTCTTACGAAATCAATAAACCTTGACAAATGTAAACAACAGAGAGACAACAACAACAGCAGCAAAGGGACATAAGATCGACAGTGCATATCATGCATATCACACCCCAGCTTTAAAAATAAAGCTGGTAAAGCTTGGTAGAAAGTCGCTTTGAATAGGAGTGCGAACAAATGTAAATGAAAAATAAACAAGAAGAAAGAGATACAATTTAATATTTGGATATTCTATACTATGGTATAAAATGTTAACTCACAGACATGTATAAAGGAGCAGGAGGAGACACCCACCCCACCAGCCAAAGTAAATAACATTAGGATTCATTAACACTGCATTACAGCAAGGGTCCTGATGGATTACCTGAGCAGACAGACGATATCCATCGCCTTCCATGTTCAGAATAGACTATAAATGAATTATTTTAGAGACCTGTGTAACACTATCTCATATTCCGGAGCTATGTTTCTAATGTAGCATGAAAGGATCCTGGTGCTGGTCATTAAATGAGAATAAAAATTCAGAGCCACAAGAAGAATTTGTTTATATATAGTTATAGAGTTACTTAAAAACATTTGTAGGAAATTAATGAGATGTCATTAAGATCACATCTTACATACCACTTCTATTTAAAATAAAACATCTGTGAGCTCTCAGTTAAACAACAATGGTTTCATTTGTTTCAAATGTAAAGACAGAGCAGTGGGATGGATGGATGGTGGAGCGACAGGAAGTGGTGCTGCCTCACAGGTCCATGGTCTTAGTTTGATCTCGAGCTCAGGTTAGTTTCTGTGTGGAGCTACACATTTTGTCTCCATGTCCACATGGGTTTCCTTCAGGTTGCTATGTTTAAACTTTGCTGATAGGTGTTTTGGCTAGTCCACACTTTGATGAGGGTGCGAATGTTGGTGGATTGGTGTCGCACCTCCCACCTTGTTCCCAGCTTACCTGGTAAGGTTAAGGTTAAGAAAGTGATTAGGATAAATCACTAACAGTGGATGGATGAATGAATGCAACCATACAGGGGTTATACTGACAAACATACTGTGTAGAAAAGTTACTGATTACTACCTCCATCCACCAACAGGATAGTTCAGTTACTAAAAATATTTAAAACCAACTCACACTGATTTGCATTTTCTTCATGAGCATATATACTAAGAACAGTTTAGTGCATAACAGTGACTGTAATATGATCAGGATTTTAAAACCTGGGAGATAAACTAGTGCATCATTTGACTTTGACCTGCAGCAAAGTAACAGTAACAAGGGAGTTGCCTATAGTTAATGAGCTACATCTTAATTAAACATGCTCAGTTGTTAAATACTGAATTAATGGATGAGGAGCATGGGGAACAAGGTGATCACTAAGACTGTGTTGACAATAATGAGACTTGATTATGACACAAATCCTTCCATTGAGACCACTCAATGGGAAAAGCTCTCACTTGCACTTATCCCTCAGGACTTGTGACAGTGTAATAATTATTATCTGAAACACAGCACACACATGAACTCACATAAATATAACAAGAATGTGCCAAGTTAAAGTGTCATACTGCAATAGACATCACTGACTGTTCTTTAAATAAGCGTTTTATAATTGTATTGAATAATTATGTGATAGTTAATGCATGTAATAAGTGTTCAGTTTATTCATTTATTCTGAGGTCTTTAACATGATTTTTTGCTGTTTACTTCTTTATAAAGTCTATTGGCACAATCTCCCCAGGTCAAACCTGCATCCCTAAATCCTCTATTCTAATATCCACACTACATATATGTCACTAATACCCAAATAATAGGAGTCAAGTCTCATTGGTGTGGTACTGTGGTAACATCATTGGCTCCCATGTCAGAGACCTGGGTTTGATTCCTGGTCTGGCCAGCCAGTCTGTGCTACACCAATAAGGGTCCATGGGCAAGACCCCTAACACTACGTTGGCCTTCTGTAATACCAATAACCTTGTAAGTCGCTCTGGATAAGAGCGTCTGCCAAATGCCATAAATGTAAATTTACATTTAGCAGACCTTTTTATCCAGGGCAACCCTCAAACTAACAGTTATTTTTCAATAACTCCTAATCTGTATAATCCAATAATTATACTTAATAATACTTTGAGAAAAAAGTTTATACAGTATAGTCTTCACATTTAAATCATTTTTTCATAAAATAACATGATTTATTAGTAATAATCAACAAACTTATTTAGGCTTATTTGACATCATCACTAGTCAACAATGTTACACCAAACTTTGTTACTTGCTTTATTTTCACTTTGGCTAATGGTTTTCTACATTACACACAGTTGTACTGCATTGGGAAACTTGCAGTCCAGTGTTTGCTGTCTCCACTACTTTTGCATTAGATTTATCACATATAAGACATTTGACAGCACTGGGAAATACTAAGTCGCTTGCTGTTTTTTTTTAAGAGCCAATCCAATCTGCCTGTTATTACTTATCTTCGACATAGCTGAAACATTTCTTTTATCAAATTTTATTGTAACTGGAATAACTGACATTGACAGATGACCTTACCCAGAGCAACCTACATTATCGAATTTTTTATCGAGCAGATGAGGGTTAAGGGCCTTGCTCAAGGGCCCAGCAGTAGTAGACAGGTGGTGCTGAGATTTCTAAACATTTTTATAGTTTTTACCATGGACTTTTTTTGGGTGGGCTTCCTGTGCCTAATTATATTTGGGATTTAGTCAGAAAAGAAGTAGTTGCTTTTTTTGGCCAAAAGTATGCAAAGTTGCCAGGCATACTGTGAATTACTAAAAAAAAAAACCTGACACTGTTTCCAGTGCAGACAAAGTGCAATGTTGCCACCTACTGGCCAAATTTGTCAGAAACATGAGCTTCCTACCAAAGCAGCAAAAAACACAACTAACAAAGAAAAAGCATTTTGGAAACATATATTTTATTAAGGGTTTGACTTGCGATTGTCAGTGCACCTTGGGTTCAAGCGTATTTGTGTGTCTGTGTTCACTGTGTGGTTTGTAGCTGTATTTAAGGCCTGCTCAGTGGTATGTGACAGTGGAAAGGTCATAGGTTATGACCACTAGTCTGTAGGTGAGGTTTTACAGAGGTCAAACACAAGGTGCGATCCTTATCACATCATTCAGATGGTACACAATACTGACCATACTTAAACTGATCACTTTTGGAACATCACTGAATGCAGTCTTTAAGGTATGACACATATGGGATTATTTTGTCCAGTGTAAGACTATATCAGCGATACACCTGGCATTTAGTCTAGCTGGGCTTGTATTAATATCATTTTTTCAAAAATGGCCACTCAGTACAAATAATAATTGACAACTGAGGAAAATCATTTTGGATAGATATTATATATTTAAGGGCTTATCCTCATTTCAAGCAAAGCAAATTGTTCATGATGACTGGAGACACAGCAAAGAACTAGACTAATAATGTATTTCACGCATCTTGAATATGCCCCAGATTTTGTGCTCTGTGAGGTAAGACCCTGTTGTGAGAAAGACTGGATACTGAATTATATTAGCATACACAGGCACACATATCACTCCTAATGGTGCCCTGGCAATTGAGTCTATAGAGACACTGGGAAAAGTGTAAACTTTTAACTTTGTGTAAACCTGAGATCACCTATTATCAGCTTGCAGAAGGAACAGGATCCCTTTGCATGTCAAGAATGGGGGCAGAACGGCATTTCTGAGCCATTGGGAAGACACTGTAAATATCTATACATAACACAGACAGGTGACAAATTAAAGAGAAAACCAGTGGAGGCTTTTACTTATTCACTTTGCTGGCATGGTTTAAGACCGTTTGTCCACTTAGAGTGAAAAGTGACAGTTAAAGAAGAAAAGTCTTCTAACTGATCATACATTTTCTCATAGCAGTGGTGTCTTCCACAGTGACTCTTCCAATTACATGAATGGTCTGATGAGGATGGCTTTTACACGTAACACGTACCATCATCATCAAAACACTTACTGAGGGAACATCTTTGGAAAGAATGGAGTTCATTGCACCAGTCGAGTCCAATCTGTAGAACTGATGCTAAGGTGTACTGAAGCTGATTCGCAACACCTTACTAAGATATTTTATATCGTTTTATTTAACTTTAATTTGTCACTCATCTGTATACATGTGTGTTATTAATATGTAAGATATTAATATACTACAAGAAAGATGTGAACTTGGTGACAAAACTAAAGAACACATTAACTGGGCTAAAAGATGAGTACAGTACAGTTGGATATCATTTAACTAAGAGGAGTATTAGTAGTTATGGACAGAAAGCATCAAATAGGACATACATGCCCCTGGGGAAGAAAACAAGCACAAAATTTAATTCAGTTGTATGAAATAGTCATGACAAGCAAGAAAAGTGAAAATCAATCATGTTATTTCTTCCTGTTAATATAAAAATATGTTCAGTTGAGGTCTCTTCTCTTGCATGTGAGGTAAAGTAGAGCGCATCTGTCTAAACACTGTATATTTGCAATTTATAAGCTCTCTCATGTGAAAAGCTCATTATAGACATGCATAGTGCAAAGCCTGCATGTGTAGAAGTGATTTAGTGGGATTTTAAGATATTAAGATACCAAAACAATTAAATACTTTCAAGGAGTGCAGTGAGGTTTAGATAAAAATATATATGAAGCATTTAAATTTAATGATAGCACCAAGAACAGCAGAGTTGTTATCTAGGCCCTAGAATAGTACATTCATCATACTGCTTACTATAATAAGGGTTTCCTATGACATTTCGGAGTGTGACACAGTGAGGCATACTTTCTGCTGTGGGCTCTACAGGATTTAAATCATATTTGCACATGAAAATAATATATATTTATACATATACGTGAAACACTTGTTATATAAAAAAACTGACCTTGGGCCAAAGTTTAGTAACACAACCATGTACAAAAATATTACATCTGGACAGTTTAAAAACTACTACTTTGTATACTGCAGCTACAACTTCAACTGTCGTTTAAATGCTAAAACAATCATAACAATACAAAGAACAATCTAAAAAATAAAAATCCAAAATCACCAGGGCTACATTACTCATGGCAAAGCCCTTCAACGACTAAAATCCGAGTTGACCACACACAAGATAGAATCAGGTAGTACGAGTCGCTGCATCTATCCTTTGAGCTTTAGCTTAATTCTAGGAATGCTTATTGCTTAAGATGGATGTTGTATAGGGGTGTTTTCTTTAGTGTTAAGTGCAGTGAAAGCACATAGAATGCACTGAGGAAGCAGTACCAGTTGCCAGAGATGGAGGTAGGAGTCCATCAATAGCATGGAGATTTACTCCCTAGATTAAAGGCTAGATGTAAACTTTCGTGAAGTCATAGGTTTCCACAGCTGATGCCCATATTTTCTGTCCTGAGATCCTAATAACTAAAACATCAAAGATGCAACCTAACTTCTCAATAACTTATTACAAGCATCCAGAGGCCCAGTAATCAGTATGCATTAGGTGGCTATTATACCGCGATAATAAACTGAAGTGGTACTTGTTACTGTAAATTTGTTCCTGTTCTATAGATTCTGCCTGGCACTGGCTGGGTATATCACCATCACAAATTAGAAAGTTAGAAACCCAGAAGGGGCTGTTGTACCATAGTGATTAATTTAGCACGCAGAGATCTCAATATCTTTCATCAATTAGCCATTTACGTCAAATATATGAACTGCCTCTGTTCTCATTAGGGCTTGTTGATCTGGCTCACTATACTGAGTCAGTGCCTGAGTGAATCCATGAAAGCAATATGGTGATATTTCTAGCAAGAATAAAAATATGTTGTTCACCAGGCTAACTCAGGGCTGCATTCAAATGCAAAATACACATACTGAGATAAGTGTGTGCATATACTAAGGAAGCTACAGTAGATTTGCATGTGATTTCAGCATGTGTATCTACAGTATGAACACACTCCCAAGAAAGCGCTCCCATCATGCTTTGTACCCCCTGTGGCTACTTGTCAATCGACAGGCCCTTGAAAGATCAGGCGGGTGAAGCCAGGCGTGCCTGTCAGAGGCGTGGAGCAGAACGGGCATATGGGCTGGAAGGCGTGGGTCCCGTGTGGCAGCGATGTCTCAGCCCAATACTTTGCCGTCCTCTCTGAGCACACGTGGCCACAGGGAACAAAAGCGTGTGTGGGAGCACCTGCGTCTACGTAAAACGCAGGCTCACAGCCCAGCCACAGGGGCACGTAGGGGCCTAGCGATCGGCATAGCGGGCACTCCCGCCTGCCGCCTGTGCAGGGACCTCCCTCACGCTCGCGGCTGTGTTCAGGCTTCTGGCCCCAGTCATGTCGGCCGTGCACATGGCCACATGTAAGGTAAGCCCACGGCTGGCGTTCCTCCAGGCTGTGGCTACGGGGTAGGCTGGGGAATGCCAGTGTGCTTAAGCCCACTGGGCACTGCGGACGTGCTGCATTCAGCTCCAGACGCAGTGCGTCCAAGTGACGCAAAGTGGGCGCCTTAAGCAGGCCCTCAGCTGTGCGCCACAGCAATGTCGCACCACACAGGTCGACCAGAGAGCCATCCCTCAGGGCACTGCTTTCATCCTGGGCCTAAAATAATAAAAATAAAATCAACAAAATACAACATTTAATTTCTAACATTCGAAAACAAACACTGTGTAACAACGTAACAATCACAATAAAATAAAAACAGAATTAAACAGATAAACAGATATTAGCTACTTATTCTCATGTGGATGATGTGTTAGGTGTGTCTACAATAATGATTTTTTTTTTGATAAACTTTGACTAAATATTATAAAATCCAACTTTCCTTATGAACTTCAGCTTTTGTTACATTGGTTTTGACTGGACACTTGCACATGTCTGATAGGTAAGCAAGCAAACAAACATACAAATATACAAAAATAAAAGGTTATAGCTGATCCATTTTTGGTACTGTTACTGTTTTACATGTTTAAATGTTTATTATCCTTTCACGAACCGTGTTTTGGTATCAATGGTATCCTAAACACCTAATTACAAGACGATGTGTCTTAAGCTTGCTTTAGACATTTTGGACTGCTTCTAGTTAAAAAAAGCACTTGTTGCTATGAAATATATCAATCACTCCTTATGTACCTGCTTGGATTCAAAATTTGTGAAAACAGTTGTGCCTGTGGCCTGCTGTGTGAATGAGGGAAGTAAATGGTTCATTATAGTACTCACCAGTTGGCCACGGATGGGGCCGGACCTGGTCTCTCTCAGAGTGTAGACATTTCCACAGACAGAAATTTCCCTCCACATGCCCTGCTTGGAGTCTTCTGGAAAATCTTGTGGATGCATCACCAGTACTCCATTGGTTGTAAGGCCGTCCATGTGACCATCCGGGTTCTTCCATTTTGTTGCCTTTTCCTTTATGTAGAATATAATGAATATATGAACAATTATACATAAAATAATGGAGGAAATTATATCCATTGAGACCAAAATCTAACACATATATGTGCTTTTTGAACATTCTACTAAAAAGTTTGCTAGTTCCACTCTTCTGGGAAGGACTTCCAGTGTGGCTATGGAGATTTGTTCTCATTCAGCCACAAGAGCATTACTGAAGGTGGGTACCGATATCAGGTGAGGAGCCTGCTCTTCCATTTCAACCTTGGTAAACATGTCCTCATGGAGCTTGCTTACTTACAAAGGAGAATTGTCACACTGGAAAATGTTTGGACCCTTCAGGATTATAAGACATTCTAGGCAATTTTCTGCTTTTAAATTTGTGGTAACAGTTTGGTAACATATGAGGGTGATGGTCCCATATATAAGTGTGATAGTGTTGCTATAAAGAGCTCGTAGCGAAAAACCAGTCAGCAGAGCTGCTACTGTGTTCAAGTATTGAAGTATTCAAGTCATGACCTAAAATTGGCCCTCTATTGAAACTATTAAACAAACCAAAACTGGAAGTCCAAAACCAAAACAACATTTCTTTCCTTAAGTAAAAACCTATTTTTAGTGTGGTCCTGTTTCAGTTCTCTTTTACATTTACACACACAGCTATTCGACACTCATTTCGTTCTTACGACAAACTAAATTTGGACACTCCATAATTGTATTAGCTATCTCACCAGGCAAGTAAAAGCTCTGGCTTAGTTCCCTGTTTCATTTGCACGGAAACCTAACTGACTAAGCTAAAGTAAATTGGCTAGAATAAGCTAGTAAATACAATTTACATTGATAAAGACAAAACAGTCACAGTCATTATCCCTTTCTAAGTATATGAGGGAGCACATCATGCTTGTGCACTTGACAAAAAAGCCCAAAAAGTAATTGGCCAACCTTTTGAAAATGAGCTGCAGTCAAGAAGAGGTTGACATAAGGTTTTATGTCTTCCATGCATGCTAAATAAAAATGTGTGGTTCAGAAGGCATCAAGATTTGCAACGAGTAGGTACAACATCCATGATGTGTCACACATGCTAGGTACAACATCCAGATGTGTCACACTGCCATGATTTTTTCATTATGCTAAATTAGGGATGCATAAATACCATTTTTTCTCAACCAAGTACGAGTAAGAGTATGTGTATTTTTGCACTTGCCGATACCGATACTTAGAATCTAATGTGTGTGGATACAGAGGCAGGTGCTGAACTGCACTGCAATCTCAGCGTTTTATACAGTTAACTGTAACAGCAATCGAAGTCAGTCAGTAGATGATCAAGAAAGTGGATTATCTATATCCAAAATCAGACAGTGATGTGAGGTGTGGCTATAATGTAAAGAGGAACACGTGGTGTAAGTGACAGGAGATAGACACGGGGAATCTGCATGACTGACGTGAACATGATGCCTCCCTGGGCAGCTGCACATGTTTAAATCCGCTACTGTTCACAGAGCACAGTTTGCAGTCTGCTTTGCTTGGGTTGCCATCACTGATTGTAAAATAATTACAGATCGACAACATTTTGAGATATCTGTTCATTAGCGCTGCAACGTGCACTATCTGAGCCTCATTTGTGATTACGAGTACATGAACACGGTATCAGGCCGATACCTGATACCAGTATCTGTATTCATGCATCTCTATACTAAATAAAACAACACTTTCATTTTTTTTAAATGGGGAGATGAACTTACTGAGCCTACTCTGCTGTCCAACTGAAAATAAAGACAATAACATGGACACATAAACTTGGTGTTTCTACTGATTTGTCTCTACTGAAAACAAAAACAACAAAAAACAAAAAGGAGAGAAACAGAAAAGCTGAGGTGCTTTACTGTGTCTCTCCTTTTTTTTTAACTGGAACAAGAGACCAGTACTTATGCTTATGACCACGCAGGCTCTTGACCATACTGAGCTCAGAATGGAAATCTCTCCAGACACATTATAAAAAGAGGTGTCTGCTAACACTTAGTGTGGCAATCCATTATTATAACTACATTAACTACATTACAGGAGTCCCACATAGAAGACAGTCATGCTGCACTCCCTTCTGCTGACAGTCTGCAGAACACGATGGACAACCATATGCTGTCTGTTTCATGCATTACTGTATTATGTAATAAAAAACAAATCTTAAAATGACACCAATATTTCCAAAAACCTCAGAGGAATACCCACCCCGAGGAAAATGTTTTTGGAGGAATCAAAGCCAGCTGCGTAAATACGGGCAGTGTAGGGGGGGTTCCGCTCACACACCACTCTGCAGGCAAAACGTGAGATGGTGCTGGGTGCAACTGAGTCCTCGCTCTCTTTTGATCCGCCTGGTGTATCCGTCACAACAAAGTCTATGGGACTCTCAGTGGAACGGCCAATCTAGAGACAAGGACAAACAAAGTGATTTCTGACTCATTCACGCTACTAGTTTACTGACTATCAGGCTATGTTGGTAACCCATGGTGCTGTTGGGAACATATTTTGACGCACATTTTGATTTCAGTCTGCATCCTATCATGTAAAGCGATGCCAAAACTGCTAATATAAAAAAACATGCATGCAGAAAGGAAAAACTAAATTTTACTACATAGTGTATGTATGCATTGGCTCTCTGACATCAGTATAAATGATAAACCATACAGGGCCATGCAAAGGTCTTATAAACATGAAATGTTTTGCATTCCTATTTCTTTTCCTCATACTCAGATCCATCGCACAAACTAACACATCGCACGATATTGTTGGTTTCACCACTATGTTGGTTTTCAGGTGTGTCTATTATTGCCATAAATGCGTGATGCTAGCACTTCTAAATGTATTGGCTCATTGAGTAAATGTTGCTTTACAGGATATTATCAGTCTCTTACCTGGAACATGTCTGTGTCATCATCATGACAGTATTCCACCACCACAGTCTGATTCCTAGAGAGTGTGAAGGAGATACTGTGTTGCCCCCTGCTATTAACCGCCTGAAACAAAAGGTCACACCTCCTCTTTAATTACAACCCCAGCGATACCTCAGTGTAATTTACATTTTACATTTACGACATTTGGCAGATGCTCTTATCCAGAGCGACTTACATTTTTTATACAAATTAGCAGTTAAGGGCCTTGCTCAAGGGCCCAACACTGGCAGCTTGGTGGTGGTGGGATTCGAACACCTGACCTTCTGTTTAGAAAGTCTTAACCACTGAACTACCACTGCATGTTATAATGCTGTGCAAAACACCTGGAATGAATCTACTCATCTCGAGTCTTGTTAATCTGCACCACACACCTTGCTGTCTTGTGGGCTGCTGAGGATGTGCACAGCGCTCGGCTTGACACCGCTAGCTTTCGCCCTCTTGTATAGAGCAAAGCGACTTCTTTTTCTCCCCTTATCTCCACCAGGAAGGGAGCCATTGTACCTAAAGATGAATAAAAAAATACATACATCATGCACGAAAATAAAAATCTTTAGCAGTTGATATTTCTACTGACAGCTGTTTACTTTACGTTACTTCTAAAATTATATTATCAATGTTTTTATGGCATCTGTGGAAATAAACACTCTCTCGCTTCCTCTTTCTCTCAGTCTGCCAGCAATCATTGCTGAAATATTTATCACGCTCAGTCTCCTTCAGATGGCTCTGTTTTATTACCAAAAAATTGTTTGAGCTAGAATGAATAGTCTTGATTAGGTACAGAATAAATTTGTGGGGCAATGTAAACATTATTTTCCTTCATTTCCTTAACTGGCAGCTTGGTTTTCTAGCTAAAACACCAATTCCTCATTCAAACACATGCACACAGAGAGAAGGGTGTCAGAAACCAGGGAACAGAAAGATTATCCGTTTGTCTATAACAATAAACATTTGTGCTACAACAAGTTTTGGGGGCGTTACCTGGCCATGCAATGAATGCCACCATGTATGGCATTAGTAAGAAACGTGTCTGGTCTAGTTATGTTCTTAGAGGTTAGACTCCTTGCCTTTACAGAATAAGAAGGGGATTTTTTTCCAGTGTTTGGATTATAAAGCGAGCCTGAAAACACGTTGAGTGGGCGTCACTTGAGAGCCTTTCAGATAATCTCAGATGCACGTGCTGCTCTATAATAGGTAAAGAGATCTCTCCGGTGTTCCACACGCTCTGGTTCTCGGCGGCATCTGAATGCTTCAGGCACGCTAACTCAGTTTGGCATTTAGTCTCTGCAGCCTCCAGTATGCTGCTGCCATAGAAAGGCCCTTTTGTTCTTGCTGCAGCTATCAGTGACAAACAGCACAACTGAGGCGAAGCATGGGAAACTGCAGAGATGTTCGTCTGGCTTGTACTTGAGCAACTGTAAAGGCAATCACAACCCTGTCCTGTGAGCTTTGACATGTGTTTGCTGTGCATTTCAGGGATGTGTCTAGTGAATAATGAATCCAGACTAAATAGAATGTCAGATTTGGATGTTTTGGAAAGGTTTCTGTGCAGGCCTCTAGCCTCTGTACCATGGTCTCACACAAACTCATTAAGTATGAGAAGGTAAACATGCTAAAGTTCAGGTTAGGGCCTGGGGTAGCTCTTTCTGTATGATTTCAAATCGATATTCATTTTTCATGGAAAGAGGTCTATATACACACCCCATTCTGAAGTTCACTGTATAGATATTGGCCACGCTTTGTAAAATGTCTGCACTGCTTGCAGTGCTGCAAAAGCATTGACCGTGTCCAGACTGGTCAATGTGCCACTTCAGCACTGCACAGTGAGACAGCAGAGACAGGAGAGCAGCACAGCAGAACCAGTGTGTTTCGTGTGAATGCACATGCGCGTACGCACACCCACACCCTCTTACGCACACACACTCACACACAATGAAATATTCAAACACCTTTCCTATTTCCTATTTTCATGCTGGCCCCAAAGCCTTGTTTATTATTAGGTATTGAGTAAAATATCACTAGTCATGCACAAATGATTACAGTTAAGATTACTACAGTAAATGCTGGCATCAATCGATTCAGCAGACCCATGAACAAGTCTTTATAAACAATCCAGGACATATATATTGGTAGTAATTCAACAGAATAAAAAAAGTTTAATCCCTTTGTATGTCTGCTACATAAACCTCCCTAATGCAATAATCATTTAATTACCCCAAGTTATAATGAAATTACCTGCTTAAACTTCTGTACTGGGTACTTATCCCAACAGAGGTTTACTGTAATATTATTACATTTATAATATAATACTATACAATATATACTGTTATGTAATATGGAATAACACTAAATACAGTTAAGTTTCATGCAGATCTGTTACTGTGTGCAAAATACACGACCACACTGAACTCAAACTCAAGTTTCTTATGCAGTGCATTGCATCAGCCAAATAATGATTCATTTGATTTCTGTGACAGTGTCTGAACATGTCCCGCTATATAACTCTAGACTCAATGTTGATTTACGAACACAGCAGGTTGTTGTGGTCCTGAACCAGGAAAGTTGATCACACTCACATTACGACATGAACACCAACTAAATCAGCTTGATTTACTAAGGATTTCATTTACAGTATGGCCATAATGTCTTCTTTACAATGCTCTTTAAAATATAAACTTTCTCATATTACCCCTAATAGGTAGTTTTGTATAGCCTGTTTTTGAATTGGACTCATTCTTTCTATGAAAAGCATTCACGAGAGCAGAGAAGCATGGCAGAATTTTATCAAGCATCAAATGTGACTTGAAATTCTGAAAAGTGCCAACAGCTGAGATTTGAGTTACACAGTAACATTACATAACATAACAGTTACATTATTACATTAAAAAAACAGAACATGTTGGGCATTTTAAACACATTATTAGTAATTCGCAGTCACTCCTACCTATAGGATTGAGGAAAATGCTACTTTTTACTAAGTACTCTAACAGGTCTTACATGTTTATTTACTTAGTACTCTAACTGGTCTTACATGTTTACTGAATTTCACTGTGTACAAGATCAAAACAATAAAGTCTTGGTCAAATTTTTGTTCTTCAAGTCACATTACACAGATAAGATCAGATACAGTGTTCACGTTCTGATAATACTGGAGCACAATGAAGAGAAATGCATCATGAAAGCTTGACTTTTGCATGTTCTCTCTGTGAAATGTATTAAATTAGCTGTGGAGGAGTATATTTAAGCAATATCAAAGGGATAAGTGTGTTGTTATACTGAATATATATGATTAGGTGTTTTCCAAGATATGCTGTTATACTGCATATCTGAATATCTGTGATCGGCTGTGATTTGGCTACAGGTGATATTCAATATAACGGCACAACTGTGAGTGTGATACTGATTTTATATAAGAGTTCTAGAAACAATAAATTAATATGACTATAGTGACATTTTGATATTTTGTTTATTTTGCTGTTTATAGGTACCCAAAGAAGCCACAGACCATAGCAAGCGTAGTAACAGTTTTAATTTAACAAACTGTTGCTAGAACTGAACATTTACTGTAGTGAGCACAGACAAGCAGAGTGATACAAAGAGCAAACGGTTTAGCAAACTGCACCAGAACAAAGTGGTACAATTAAGCAACAATAATAATAATTTGGCTGTAGGCACAAGTCTGAGGGCAATCACAGCCCCACTGATAGTCAGTAAAATGGCATGGTTTTGAATATTGCTCTTACACAACAGATCTGCTGGATAAACAAGAAATTAACATTAAGTAACTGGTAACTGACAGTTTATACAATATGGCCAAGTATTTTGTTTATTTTTGCCAAAAACAGTTCCTGAACAAGCCACAACAACAAACAGACTGACTGACAGCCCATAGCAAGTGTAATTACAGTTTTAATAAACTGCTGCTAGAATTGTAATTTTTATATATGAAACACAGACAAGTGGAGTGACGCACAGTGAAATGTCCCAGGACCGGTCTACTAAATATCACCACTCTTTGTATTCACTGCTTGTCCAATCAGATTAGTGGACTGGAAATAACTGTTGTAGAATATGTGATATAAGACCACATGTCATTTCACAGCTGATGTCTGTGTGAGCAGAGTGTAAATCAGCCTTTAGTTTTTGCACTTGATTTTTATTTACTTACATAAAAACATTTTAAAATGAAATCTATTCACTACCACTAATCTGGATTATTATTACATTGGATACATTGTACATTGTAGAGAATATTAATCTGGAAATGTTTTACATACTGAAAGAAGCTAGTGGATGAAAAGGTCAAAATAAACAACGATTATGAGATAAAACTTGAAGCCGTGAAACCTGATTTCACTGAGTTCCTTTGTGGATGGACCAGGTTTTATGGTTTCCTGTTTACTGAATCTGGTGTTACTTGTTCCTCTGTGGAAAATGTTGACTAAAAATAGCCACATAATGAGCCACATTTTATACCCTCCATTTTTACTTCAATGCTCTTTTAAGTAGGACTGAGAATTTACCACTATTTCAAATACATATCAATGCACAGTGGTCGCAGCAGTCTTCTGTTCTGTTTTTTTTTGTTGTTGTTTTTTAGTAGAAAACCAAATAATAAGAACAAATGTGTGTAGCATTTACATAAAAACCACACTCCCATCCTTCCCCACTCCACAAGTTCGAGTCGAACACTTATTTGCAGGTAATATGTAGATTATGTAAATTTGTGTACATTTTTATATATCCATCAAATATCATACGCTTTATGCACAGTATTCTGCAGACATAATTACACATCACAATCATTGTGGTGCATGGCTTATCACAATCTGCTCAGAGCAGCCATAACTATAATTAAACAACTTGAAACAACACACATGGCTTCATTTTCCCATTGTTTACTGTATCACATCGTGACAGACCTGGCAAAAAGACCCACTAATTTCCACTGCCACCCATGGAGTCTGTTAACACCGACAGGAGACAGGCTCAATCCCAAAAGATCTCTTTCATTATTAGTTTTTTATTATTATTGGGCAGAATAGTTCTGGAACCCCTGTGTGGGAAATAATACTATTATTTACACACACACATATTTTAATATAACATAATTTGTTATATTATTACTTTGTTATAATATTATAATGCTACTTCCTACACAGTGGAGTTCAAGATCTATGCTGCTAAATTTAGCTCAGTCTTCCACAGACAGAACAAAGGGCCTTCTGAGACAACCATGTCAATAACTTAGCACATTATAAATAATTATAGTTTCTGTAATGAATATTTAGCAACTATATATCAATTAAAGCATAACTTTAAGGTCTTCAAACATTGCCCCAAAGGCATTGCAGGTTTTCAACCCGTTATTAAGGCACACTTGTAGCCTTGTCTTCATTCAAAGATACATATTCAAATTAAAGCGCTACAATGTTTTTTTCTGATATCTGTGTTAACTTGAGACATAATTTAATTGCTTTCAGAAAGACTTTGACTTTATTGCAAACAGCACTAAAATAGTGGTTTATAATCCAATGTCACCCAGAAGAGGATCGGTACCCTTTTAAGTGTGGCTGAATTCAATTGAACTAAGTTGAGTTTTACTACACTGGGAAATCTGGCTGTAAAACTTACAGTGGTTTATTGGCAGCAGGGTTATAAACCATATTTAAAGTCCTGTAATATCTTGTGCAGTATAAACTCACACATAATCCTGTACATGTGCTCATTAACTAATGTTTTTTTTTAAAAAAAGCGATGCTGGAAATATCCACGTTGAAGGTTAAGATCTTAAGAAGGTTAAGACTCAAGACCCAACTATGGTTATTTGCCTGCCATGTGCTGGGATTTGAACACACAGCTATCTGATCTATTATTCAAAGCCTCAACCATTAACCCTCTAAATTGCACCAACCTGGAATGATTTTACCACTTCTGCTACTGAATTAGTGTGGCACGGTGGAGCCGCAGTTAGTGTGTGTGTCACACCACTTCATGGATCTGGGGCTTTGGGTTCGGCTCTCGCTCTGGTCTCTGTCGGTGAGGAATTTGGTGTGTTCTGTCTGTTTTCCATTTTCCCAGAAAAGCACACATGGAAGGCTAATTGGATACGCTAAATCGCCCCTGTGTGTGAGTGTGTGAGTGAATGAGTGCGTGTATGTGGTACCCTGCGATGGATTGGCGCCCTGTCCTGGGGGTATTCCTACCTTGCGTCCAGTGATTCCAGGTGGGCTCTGGAAAAACCAGGACCCTGATACTAAGACGAAGTTGATAGGATAATGACTGACTGACTGCTACTACTGAATTAACTCACACTACACGATTGCAAAGACATGGTAGTGATGGGTAACAGATCAGAAGGTTGTGTTCAGATCCCAATGAGTAGGACCTGTTTATCTCAGGTGTATCTAGTAAAAGCATCAGTCTCATGAGGAAGTGTACTAGACTGTGTGTTATTTTATACTAGGGGAAATGTGACAGCAGTTTAATTTAAATATAAATATAAAACAATGGCACCAGGTTTGCCACTGAAGTACTGTAAGGCCATTGTTTTACAGTTTATGACACAGTATACCTGTATAATCATGTAGTACTGCTAGAAGTTTACTTATAAAACTAGCTACCATAGTCTTACTGTGGTCTTTATAGTAACTGGACTTTACATATTTAACCAGGATCATAGTGTACATTTACTATAGTGTATATAACAGATAGTTATTAAAATACAGTGTATATAATATTAATATAAACCATAATAGACAGGAAGAATTATAATGTTAGTTAGTTGTTTACATTTGACCGTTAACACAGCAGTTACCGTTACTAGGTTACTTTTACTGAACACACTGCTGGTTACGCTCCTGTGAACTGAAATAGCTTATAATGTGTTACAAATACGACCGTGTCAAAGGTCCGGAGACATTCAAGTGTCCATGTGCTGCCTTTCCACTATCTCCCATCACGCTTTACTCACCCGAGGATGACCAGTTCGCCGTATTTCACCGGATCTTTGGAGCGGGCATGTTCGTTGTGATTCGGCGACAACATGGGACTGAAGGAGGTACCGTCGCTTTTTGCACTTCTTTGCTGCTCAAGAAAATCCTGGACCAAGTAACTTGAATAATACCCAGAGTGGTAAATGAACAGGCCTCTGTTTTCTAACAGCAGGATACGACCAGAAGATAATAGCACTGTGTCTTCCTCACACACATCTCTGTCGTGTTAATGAACGGAAGACCCGGAGCAGCTCGATACGATTAGTCGAAGTGGCGGAGGATGGGGGAGAAAAAAAAGGCTCGCGGCTGAGTGGCGCGTACCATGATTTTTAGAGGGGTGCTAAACAGTTAGTATTAGTTCTCAGAGCATGGTACTTCTTATTAAACCATTGTGGTCTTTTAACATAAAACGTATGAACACGCAGTCACCATCCACACCGTAATTAAAGTCAAACCCCTTCACTGGCTTAACAAAAAATAACTTGTTCCCGTTGCGCCCCTCGGATGTAGTATAATGGTACGTCCTCAGAGCGAAGCTTGCCTTTAACATTACGTCAGTGTGCGATAGTACGCTACAGACTACTATGTGATAAATCCATGCTAACTGTGACAGAAATGAAATCCACAACGCTATTAAAAGAGTGCCAATCATTAAGTGTGAGCTTTTATAACTGGTACAAACGTTTATAACGCTGATTTTAGCCGTACACAAGAGAGTAAGTAAAGGAGAGCATGGTCCATTCATAGAGTAGTGAATTAGACCTTAGTACCGTCTGAGGTCTGAGTCACTTACACTGCTGTGAAACATATGACTGTGTGTGTGTGTGTGTGTGTGTTTGTAGCTCATAACAGATCCAGTCTAGTCTGATCTCATATTGCATCAGCGCTGCATATCACAGGAAATCCTGCATTTGCACGTTGCACAAAGAGCTGCTCATCCACTGGGAGGCGCGCGCGCGCACACACACTCACACGCACGCACCCGGACGCAGCCTTCAATGGCCACGTTGACGTTCATTCTGCCTGCACTAATAGCAGTATTTCCTGGCGCTGGAGTCCCCATGAACTGCACACTGAGGTGTTTCCTCCGTTCCCAAAACACAACACAGACCTTCTGCTCATTAAACATGTAATATTCACATGGAAAACCTTTAAATTATCCAGTACAAGGAATGTAATCTTTTTGTTGTCCAGAATATTGATGGCTGAGGTTAATTCAATACTATATTACTAAGTAATATAGCTTCAACACACATATTATTTTATGAACAGGATTCATTAAACACATTTTATCGCAATGGACATGGAATCCCCCTAAACATGTCAGTCAGTCATTTTTTTTTGTCTGCTTAGTCCATTTGGGTCAAGGGTTGTCCAAAGTTCACTTGAATCACCGGGTACAACCCCCCTACAATGGTGCCAATCCATTGCCGAGTAACACATGCCCACATACTCACACCTACGGTGATTTAGCATATCCAATTCGCCTACCAATGTCTGTTTTATTGGAGGTGGGGGGAAACCAGAGTGAGGATTGAACCCACAAACCCAGAATTCTGTGCCACCCTAAACAAGCCATTAACACCCTTTTTAATGAGTCCAAAAAAATTAAATAAATACAGTAACTGACCATATGATGTGTTACAAAATAAAATATGTTGATGTTAAAGTTTTAATTGATCAGTACAATACATTAATTGTACTGTACAATGCATTGTACAATACATTATTTGTACAATGTATCGTACTGCCCGATTGTCCTGGTTATAGACACCATAATTCCAGAGCCAACTGACAGTAACACTGGGCACAAGGTGGAAAAAATTACCCCAGATTGGATGCCTGTGTTAAAGCAATGCACTATGCACACATACACTCATTCACCAGTCCAGCCAGTCCATCTAACTGCATGTTTTTGGACGATTGGAGGAAACCAAAGAACCCAGAGGAAACTGACACAAACACTGGAAAAACATGCACAGAAACTTCACAACAAACAACAATTTATATCTGACAAATAAAGAAATAAAACCAAAGAGTCAAATTACTTAGTCGATATATCAAGTAGCCTATATAGTTGTTATAGTTCTAAAGTTGTGATACAGTGGGTGGGTTGTCTAATGTCCGGTGCAAGCTGTCTATAACTAGATGGAAAACTTGAGTAAATTGTAGTAGTATTGCTTGCTAAAAATACATGGCAAAGTCAGTGTGTATGGCTTTCAGAAGGTGTGATTCAGAAGGTGAGTAATCTGACTAGCTATCCAGTTCTGTTGGGGGAAAATACACAAATAACTAATAATAACTAGCAGATTGATAAAATTGGCTTATAGAAATGGCAGAAGTAAAAGTAAAATGTATCAGACAAACCATTAAAACCATCTGAGGCTTACATACCTAAACATTTTTCAGGAAGTTCATTACATTTATTAGTGTAGGAAAGGGAACCACCATAGACTGTATAATCCAATAATAATAATAATAATAGTAATAAATCTTCCTGTGCAGTATCTACACATTCAGAGGAGCAAACCACTGATGCAACCTTTATTGTACTGTTACAGTTGCTGGCAGTAATAATTAATGATAATGCTTACTTCCCTATTTAAAAAAAAAAAAAAAAACATATATAAAGTCAAGGGAAAAGCTTAATAATGAAGTAATAAAACAAGTTCTGCTTCTGTATACAATGAATTCTTTTATTATGATTAGGAAATTGTATTTAAATCTTATA
>JAOVVF010000034.1:68968-93150 GCA_028565595.1 Duopalatinus emarginatus | reverse complement strand
ATGTTAAAACAGATTACCGGTGTCTCAGTTGCTATTACAGCTTAGCAGTGATATAAAATAGTAAAATAAATACTGTAGACTAAGACGTGGCAGTTATGATGAAGCTATTGCCTGTTATAAAATAAATCAGAAGAATAGTTTCTTTGTTATAGTCCACCGCAGGAGGTTTTTGCTTGCTGTGTGTTACATTACGCAGGCTTTAAGTTAAGTTTGTGTTCCTGCCGAGAAGCCGTCCATCAGTCAACACAAAACCAAAAGAAATAGAGCAGACTGCATGCCTATTTCAGAAGAAAATTGCATGCAGTTTTTTCCAGTTTCCAGTTTCAGATGTACAGTATTTAGCACAGGTCAGGGTTCGGCTATTAATAAATACACAAGTTTTGTAAATTATATGTTGCAGTGTGTAAACTTGTAATGATATTAGAGTTATTTGGTATTTCCTGATGGACAATATAATAGTTTCCCAGACCAGTAACCCCTGTAGGTCTTAATGCATCCCTTCACTGTCCACTCTGGCTTCACAATAAAAACATGTAAACAATAATGGAACTATGCTGGAGGGATGAACATCATTCTTCCAAAATACATTCACTCAATTTTTTTATGTTGTTGATGCAGAATGCCGTCTAACACTCCCCTGATATTGGATTAGACTGGAAGTTTCACTAGTGGAATTATTCAAGCATCATTCATATTTTATTTTGTCTTTGATTAGCTTTATACTCTATACAAAGCAAAAAGTTAAAACTTCTGACCAATAAAATAATGTATTTTTAATATATTGTTTGTTTAGCTTCACAATGGAGGATGCTACAATCTTAAAACTGGCTCTCATTTTCATGGCTCGATCTTCTCTGATCCAAGATCAACACCGTCTGCCTCAAAGCTCTTACTGTGGCACAGGGTGGAACTTGAAACTACTGTTTCTAAGTGATCCATCCTGTGTGGAGGAGGAGTGTAGTTCAGCTATACTTTAACTGGTGACAGGCTCACTTTCTTTCACACCAAATGTGGCCTCGACAACATAGTATAGTTTGTACACGCTATATAAAGGCACTCTATTACTTCTATATCATCAAGTTAATGTAACATATTGTCTATTTAATATTTAAGCGAGATGCATAATCAGTGTGTAATATTCTTACACTCTTTAAAAAGGTTTCTTCGGGGGCTCTTAGATTCTAGGTTAAACTGAAACATCTTCTTATACAGTTCTCTATACCAGTTTTCAGGATTTCCCCAAAGTGACAGAAAATAAAACCTAATTTGCATCCTGTTTTTGAATGTGTATGAATAGGTAGGACACGCTCAAACACCCTCCTATACTAGTTATACTGTATTAGTTTACACACTGAATAAAGTATAGATATAAATTTAATCCGCTTTAAGCACTTTTTGTCATAATCTGTTAAACAAAATGAATCCCCTATTCATCACATTCATAATGATTGCCCAGGCTTGAACTTTTGGCCTTCAGACTGTGTGTATCAACAATGGTCCCATCTGTCACAGCTCCAGCCTGACCATGTGTCCTGCTGGATTCATGCTGCACATCACCTTCTGTCCTGCTGAATAATAGCATTGATAATCGTTCCTTTGAAAAGCAAAGCAGTTGACAACACTTCCTGTATCTATCACATGTTTCACCCTGTCTCACTCATACCCCATCCACTGTGCACACATAATAACAAAGTAAACTGCCAGCAGGCACAAAGCCCTGAAGGCCTTATAATTGTTTGCATGAGTAACAAGGGTTGGACTGTTCCTGGGTGGTGGTCTGTATGTGCAAAACATATTAACAAAGTAACAAGCATAGGAAAAAATGCTAATTAGAAAAAGCAGCAACAAAACCGGCAAAACAGGCAAAAATTACCTCAAACATAATAGGTAGGCCTTTATTTAATATCATACATTCAGTGCTGATTACACACAGCATATGACTGTCAGAAGTTACTCATATTGTTTTTGTGAATACTAATTATTTCTTCTGAATAGTCTGCATTTCAGGGTATTCATGCTAGTGCCATGCAGAGTTAGTCTATGCAAAATAACATCATATGAATGCTCTTGATAAAAATAAGCACAGCAGCATCAGTATGCTTATTTAGACACACATTTCCTCTTACTGTGCACATCCTCCAGCTCTTCGTTTACCACGGTTTCTCAGAGTGACACGTGCTACGACTGAACCCGTGACCTACCCTTTCCGTTTTAAAGTAATGTGTTTTTGATTTTGCTCTTTTGTTTTCAGTTTTTCCTGTGTCGGGTTTTCTGATTTGCAGTTAAGTTTATTTGGTTTGGTAATGTGTTTTTGCCTTTATAGGCCAACACATTAGGGGCAATCCAGACAGGCATGATGAATTAATAAAGAATTGCACTGATAACAATTGTATTAAAGAAATGTACACAAGAAACTAAACGTATTAGACAGTAGTACTGTTATATTACGAATCTAGCCCAGACTCTCTATATTCACACGTCAGTGACCGTTAACAACAGATGTGCACGGTTAGTCAAATAACCAGTAAGATCTTTTGATAATCATTAGCCTAAAGGATGGGTGGGAAATTGTCATTTCGGTGCCATGTGAAGGCTGCAGATGAAACTATTCTGTAATGTGCTGCTGTACTGTAAGGTCCTCGGTTAGCTTTACACTGATAAATTACACAGCTACAGTGTTAAAACTGAGATAATGTGTACACTACTACTTTGTGTAATCTATCCTGAACTAATCACATTAACGACTGGGCCCGAATTGTAGGAAGCCAGCGATCTGAGTCAGCAGTCATGAGAACAGCCGGCCTCTCCCTATAGGCAAGATCCATGCCTTTATGAAAGTACTGCAACCTCTAACAAACTAAAGAGTGTGTTCATTTAAACTGGCTGTTAATAAAAAAAAATAAAACACTTTATCATACACATAGTCAGGTCTGGTGTATTTGTGACAGTATAACCTGCCTGACAAGTAAATACGAGTCCATGTTTCAGTGACTTCTAAAATGTTGTTTAATTACACACTCTTCCGCTGTTTGAAGGGTTATATGCAGCATAATAGGCTTGCTTCTGCAGGTATGAAACAGGATTAAAAATGAGGAGTGCTGCATTAGCGAACAATACCGGGAACTAACAAGGCCTCGTTTAGCCTCATTGTTTCGAGAACCTGACGGTAAACAAATCCACCCTCCCTCACGGAGTAAAACAGTAAAAGACTGCTGATCATTTTAATGTAAATTTTACAGCTGTAATCTAAACAAAGTAGAAACAACTAGAAATATATTGAAATGAACTGATAAACATCTGGATAGTATTAAAATATTTCTAGCACTAGTTTTGGACTACATATATCCTGCAAATCTTAGTAATTCTGCTACTTTAATGTGACCCTGTTAACCCAGTAAAGATCTGACAGTTATCTCCGGTGTTGATGAGGTACTTTATATTGCGGCAAAGAAAATAACAATATACTCAGAATTGGGAACCAACCGCAACAGTGGTAGATACATACCAGCCCTGGAGAACCTAACCACAAGGGTTAAGTTACCCTTATCCACCCAATTCTTATTTACTACATTCCTAATCCCATAATATTGCTTAAAGCAGAGGTTCTCAAGCTTTCTATAGCCAGAGACCACTTTAACTGTAAAGATTACTTAACTTTAACTGTAAGATTTACCAGGGGTCCCACTGAATGCCAGCTAAACATGTATTTTGCATAGGCTCGTCTGTACCAGTTTTTTTCTGGCACTTAGTTTTTTGCTTAAGCCCATTCAATTTGTAGGACCAGTCAAACAGGTAAATAAATAACTTAATATTACATATAATACCACTGATAGTGATTTCCTAGGAATGTCCATTTTTTAAATAATAAAAAACAATAACACAAAATCCCCTGGCTATGATTCATGGACGAAATGAGGTTCTCAAAGTGATCCCAAAAACGGCATTAGACAAAGCAGCCACTCAATATTACAGAGAACTTCTAAGTGCAGAGACAAATAAAAGTGCCTAATGTTAGTGCTTCCTGTTAGCTTTATGCACAAACATCCCTGTTGCATTTTTTAACACTAGCAATGTGGTACAAAGCTCATACATATACACACACAGGAATTTATTAACCCAACATTGGCTGAGTGTCCTTCAGCTGGAGTGCAATCAGACCAGCACAGCTCTTTTAACTGAGCAACAGGTCAAACTCCACAGCAACTTCCATTTGACAAATATGTTCAGTGATTATGCAGCTTTGGCTTGACATTCCCTTTCCAGTACTAGGGTGTAGACTGTGAGGTCACCAGTACAGAGCCTAGCATAATGATATACACTACAGACCTGGGTACTTCATGTTCTTTTGTAACGTGACACTATTTTAATAGCAGTACTGGTTGATTTTGTTTTAAGTATACCAGGAATGGTTAAGCCATAGACTTGACAGTACTCATGATTTTTTTTTAGCTCTTCCTTCTTTTAGAGAATGAGGTCATCTAGTATTCATAGTTGTTCTTCTAGCTGCTCTTAAATTGGTCTGAGCTGTTCACCATTAAACATAAAACTTTTGTATGAGCATTTCTATACCTCTCCTGTCAGGTGCACTATTAATATCTGGATAAAACTATCAAAATTAAAAGAAAACCATATCTTTGGTATGATCACCGGAAATACTCGGTCATCTATAAACACAGCAAACATGTCTAAACATCAAGACAAACGCATAGCACAAGAATTTCAGGTATCTTTTCAATACATACTCCACCTTTTCTTTGTCTGTATAACATTAACACCAAGCATTCATTTTATGCGGATGGATATAATTAGATCTTTCTAATCCCCAACAGCCAACCCGGTTGGTTAAACCTGGTTAATATACATTAAACGTGTCTTACTTTATATGACATATTTTTACATTTTAGAAAGTAATGATTTGATTAAGTAAAATATGGCTGACATGAATATGAAATACCATTCATCTTATGAGACATGGTGTGAAAAAGCTTTGAAATCAAACACAGAATACTGAAATATTAGTAAATGTGAAGATTAGTTTGAAAAAAAAGAACAATAAACTGATGAACTTTGGGTTTGTTTAATTTGCTGAACTAGCAAGAGATCGTCATCATCATCATGTTGTATAGAATTCTGAGGTTACGATGAAACAATCCTTCCATATTGTACAACAGAAGAAGTCTTAAAACAGGCCACTGACCTAATACTGAACTATTCAACTACTCTATACTGACAGTTTCAAAAAGGTGCATTTTCAGTACCAAACTGAAAAAATTATTATTTTTATTTTTTTCTTCAGCATAATAAACTGCTGTAAATAATACAAAGCATTTATTAAAACAAAAGAAGACTTGTCTGTCTGCATCGTGCAGCTGATGGGTATTGTATTTGCAGATCAGAATCCAGAGCACCACGAAAGATCCAGGCAACTAAAGGTAGTAGGAATGAATTGCTAGCTTCAGCAAACGGCCCTTGTTTCTGTTCCCTTACTGACAGCATTACAGGCATTTCTTCCTCTGTGACTTTGATAGCTCTCTGTCATGGGCTTATTTCTTGAGCAACACCCTTTTGTTTGTACTGCCCAAGAAAAAAATTTTAATATTCATTTACAGTGACATTGGAGACTTCACTCCATCAAAACAAAAAAAAATAAACAAAAAGTCAGCCACAAAGTGAGGGAAAATATGATCTTACGTATCAACACGAACATGGAGCTGGTGAAAACATACATCACATTATTTTCCTGTTTAAATTTCTCATAATCAGAGAAAGAGACTGATTTCACTCTTTACACTTCTGGATTCTTGTGACATGATGACAAATTAGATAACAAACCAAAGCCATTGTGGGACAGATAACATATCTGGAAAGAAAGAAACCTTGGAGTGTGTGAGAGTTGTGAGAGTGGTGGCACTCCCACTACATTCATGGACAAAATCTGGCTTCTATGACAGCTAAATGCAAGCAGAATACCAACGTATGAATGGTGCTGTGGTTAAAAGATAAGATGATGAAGGATTTTAAAAGTGGTACTGAGATTAAAAAGAAATCTACATCTCCATATTTCCAAAAGAATACTTTTATGTAATATTGAATGACAATAAGTGGCATTAGAGTGGAATATAATTAGAATAGTGCCAAAAGCAAACTTAAGAGCCAGCCAAAGGATTGGTATATAATATAATAGAAAACTGTTACAGGGCATAATCAAAATCAACAGAAACAGGATTATAAGCAAACTTCATTTTGTCATCATATGCAAGAGGAATTATTTGTTAAACGCTTCCATTTAAATTTTCTTGCTCGTTTTACTTTTTTTTTTTTTTTACATTTTAATCTATCTATTTCTTTTGCACTGACCAGTCCAAATGAGCAATGCATTAAGACTTGTAGTTTGAAGTTAGCCAAGTCAGGCCTTCATATAGTCCATCACCTGTGGTAGCACACGAGGGCTGCACATACCAATTCCTGTCTCGAATACGGGTCAAACCAAGCTTCTCTTGGATCTCGTGTGGCTTCATTGCATCCGGCAGATCTTGCTTGTTTGCAAATATCAAGATGATGGCGTCCCTCATCTCGCGATCATTGATAATGCGGTGCAGCTCCTGTCTGGCCTCGTCAATTCGATCTCTGTCAGCGCAGTCCACCACAAAAATAAGGCCCTGTGTGCCTGTGTAGTAGTGCCGCCAAAGCGGTCTGATCTTGTCCTGACCGCCCACGTCCCACACGTTAAACTTCACATTCTTATATGTGACGGTTTCCACGTTGAAACCCACAGTTGGAATGGTGGTGACCGACTGTCCCAGTTTGAGTTTGTAAAGAATGGTGGTCTTCCCAGCTGCATCAAGTCCAAGCATCAATATTCTCATCTCCTTGTTTCCAAAGATCTTTGAAAGCATTTTCCCCATCTTGTCGGTTGTGCATATATCACGTTTATTACAGAGAAAAAGATCTAGTATTTTTGGTCAGGTACCTTTGGCTAGGTTACGTCCTACTGCAATACTTCAGCTTTTGGTGGAACACCACAACTCACTCTCAGATACTGTAACAGACTTCAAAACTATTGCTTCGTTACAAAAACTAAGGCTCTTCTGTGACCCAGAAAAGAACTTCTGAGATGGTCAGAGGTCAGTCTGAATTCTCCAGATGAATTAATGATACTGAAACTCGACAGGGTGTGGAGAAGAAACCTTTCTGAACCAGTCTCGGTTTTCTGGTGGCTCACTCAACACCTTACAAAAGGCAGGTGTGTGAAAATCCACTTCTGAGCTGTCTCCGGTGCACAGTGCAAGTACTGTGTATGTATGTGTGCGTGTTAGACTTCAGATAACACAGCGGCCCGCTCGCTGGCCCACAGCAGTTCCGACTTCCTTCTTGTGCGCCGGCTCTCCGCTCGCTTTAGCCACTCGGCACATTCAAGCGCCCGGGATTCCCTTCAAGAGTCCACGGTGACCATTGTACTCTTAATGGCGTAACAGCACACTGGAAACCGTTCAACCAGCCGAGGAAAGAAAGCTCCAAAGGTCATTGATTCATCCGAGTTTCCGTTCTCGGTGTCTTCTCTCCCTGAAACATAAGAGCCGTTGAGAAAAGGGAGGGGTAACAAACAGGGACAGGGCACAACTTTAATCGGCCGCTCCGTCTCCTACTTTCCGGATTCACACAACCCGCTGTGGAAATGAGTCTAAACCGCGGATTAGGAGTTGAGTGGAAAAAAACATATTACCTTATAAACGCGGCGGACTCCCCCAAATCCGCTTCCCCCTTTCTCTTCTCTCCCCCTTCCAGCAGCTCGCTTCAGTCCCTCAGCCGCGCTGTGTTACCGGAAAAGGTGCGGACCTGCTTCACCCGCCACTTCCTCTCAAGCGCTCGTGCGCTACGCCATTTAGCGCTCGCGCGCTGAGAGGCTCGAGCACGAGTCTGTTTGGGGCTTGAATGACATGGACGCCATTGGACTTTCAGCACCGCGGATTTCACCTTATTTTCTGACCCTCCCGAACAAATAATCACTAAAACGTGCACCACAAATACGTTACATGATTTTCCACCTTTATCACGTGGTTCTTTTTAATAAGCCGTATCACAGACGTACAACCTACCAGGGGAAACCAGCTCAGTGGCGTCATTTTACGTGAGGGGCGGGGCCCGGTGACGTCAGACAGATTTTAAATAATGCTATATATTAATAATGCTATTAATAGAAATCTTAAAAGTAACACACACACACAAACATACATATATATATATATATATGTATGTTTGTGTGTGTGTGTATGTGTGTTACTTTTAAGATTTCTGTTAATCAACGTTCAGAGACAAATTAACTACAAATACATTATTGTTGAGAACTGTTGGTTTTTGAACCCTGATAAGAGGTATGCTGTAAAGGTAGAGGAGTTATTGTGATAATTGCAACTTTCTGGGGGTAGCCGTAGACATGTGGTTATGGAACAACCCTTGCGATTGATAGGTTCCTGTGACTGAAATGCCACTGAGCGAGGCGCCAAGCCTCCAACAGCTACCCGGGCACTATGAATAGGGTTGCCCACAGCTCTGGGCACATCTGTTTAATAACCCCTAGTGTGTGCGTTTCTTTGTTCACTTCAGTTTTAAATATTCCTCATGTTTTTTAGATCCCTCAAATAAAGCTTTGTGCTGAACATAAGATTAAGCTTTCTTAATGGTTACCCAAGAACTTTTGTGGAATTTGCATTTGGTTCTAGTAGCACTGGTGGTACTGTTGTGTGTGTTGTAATCTGTTGTCTAGTTTCACATGCTGTGTGTGTGCGCATGTGAAACAAGACAACACATGCAGACATTAGAGACATCATAATTAGTAAAGCACACTGAGACAAACCTTTGCAAAATACATACTCTGGTTGTGGCTTCAAAATAGTGTTTGTTTAGCAGAATCTAATCGTTATGAACCCACATGAGAATGCTGCCACAATCATATACAGGGTGAATCAAAATTGATGGGGGTTTTGTTAAACATGTCCAATGTTTGGTGACAGAGGAGACATGTTTGTTTGTCTTTATTTATTAATAGGGGATTATGTTTGTATTTTTTCTTAATTTGATATTTAATGGAATATAATGTGTATGATAAAAATATTACATTTGGGATAATATTCCAGGTGTTAATCAGCAGACAATTAATTTTTCTCGTCCTGGCCTTCCAATAAAATCACCCGCGTTTAATATTATCGTAAGTCTTAAGTCTTGGCTTATGGAAACAGTGAGGTAAACATTGCCAATAACTAATAAGCACAGTTCACGTGAGTGCGAACCGTAACTCTGAACTCTCTCTTCGGTTACCTGAATCCACTTCACAGATTCTCAGATTCTTTATTCCCACAGACAAATACCTGTATGGACAATAATCTGAATTTAGGCTCCTATAGTAATGAAATACACACTGTTTCAGTGGTAATTGGCATGGTTTGGGGAATTGTGAATTGCGTCCATTTAAATAAGCTTGGAAAATAAAGCAAGGACAGTTGTTTATCAGCGTTCCGTAGGGTAAAATGGTTCCATTCGATCAGACAGCCTGCTGCTAAAATATCAGATTATAACAGTCGAGGAGCATCATTAACTACCTAATAATTAATTGATTTTATGACGTCACTATAATTAATTTTGGCAGATGTTGGGATTGTTTTCAAAGTCGTCTAGTGTATGTAAGGCATTAAACACGAATCAGGCCCCAAAACAAGCCAACACATTCACACCTGGTCAGCTACCCGCCCATATAGCAGCTGCATGCCTAGTGCGCATGCGTGAGACGGTCTTGTCCTTGTGTAGCTGTTCTGTGGTGTGATAAGGTGGAGAATGAGGGCTCGGTAAATCGAGCACGTGTTGTTGAACAAATAACTTTAAAAGTGGAGAGAAAACCTTCTGCAAACACACTTTCATGGAACAAACTGGTAAGTAAACGTTCATAAGTATACTTTGTGCTTGTTGTAGGTGTATTTTTAACGTATGGTTGAAGTTCGACGACAATATGCACAAGGCTAGTTCGGATAGCTGTTAGCTTTATGGCTAACAAACTAGGCCTCAAACTAAACCGCTACTGTTAGCTTTGCTAGCATGCACTGGTGTGTGTTGCGTAGTCTGCTGGTCTTACTTAAACAGCTATAATTAATTCTTCAGACTCGATTATATTTAATTTATAGCATATGTATTGTTTTACTTCGTCGAATGAAGCGCAAAATACGGGCTAAGTTTCGGAGATGAGTTGCTAAGTGACGGGCTAGCAGGCTAACTCTTATAACTAGTCTTTTCGTATAAAATGGTGTTTACAACATGAGCAAAATTACACAAACGGACAAAAGGATGTGCAGTACAATGCAACTCATTTATGCAAGTTAAGTTTTTTTTGACCTATCATGACTAAAATTAGTTCAGAGAGCACGGCTAACATGCTAGCTCGTTTGGTATGTTAGCACCAACCCCGACGAGGACCATTCAGTTTTAGGCTGTCTTAAGGACATTTTATGCAGAAACTGGTCACAATTGTATCTGAAATATTACTAATGTGCAAAATATCACTTTAAAGTACACACAAAGACACACTGTGGATTACTAAACATGTTTTTCTTCGTTTGTAAGCGTTTTATAAATGATTGCTGGGTTGAAATTGTGCATTTACCTTCATTTGCACATGTTAATGAGTCTGTAACACCAACACCCTGTTTTTATTTACGCCATTATTGGTCCCAGGTGATCAAAGGCAGTCAGAGCTGAGGGTTAAGTGCATCTTGTGCAAATCACATTGCCCGTGTGCCTGAGGCGTTTGGAGTAGTAAACACAAGTGAAGGTGTTGGAGTAACGCATCATTACTATTGCCACGTCATCTCAGGATTACCTAGTTCTTTATATCATTCACACACTTAGACTGGTTACTTGCCAGACGTTTAAAGATAGCAGGTATCCATCTTGTCTGTCTATTTGTGTCCACCTGGGGCAGTTGGGTTAACCTCTCTTACTTTCAGCTCCCTTTTAGCTTTTTTTTTTTTTTTTTGTACAGAGCTGTGCAGTGACTTAAATGAGACAGATATTTGGCAGTGCAAACTTCATGACAATTTAGTTGTGATCAACTTGTTGCATAATCTCCAGTTTTGCTGTGATGGAATATTTTTAATATCACAGTGTGGTTAAACTGTTGAGCAGTGATAATATAATGTGGGCTAGGAAAGCAATACACAAAAATCTTGTTCATTGCGGAGATCCCAACCTAAGCTAAAAAGCAGGGTTTACATCACCGTTTGAGATCTGTTTAACATTATAATGTCTAATTTTCTTTTTGTAATTTTCCAGATCTGCAACTCTCAGACGAGGCCATGACAGGGTTGGTTGGTGCAAATGCCTCGGACAATGGGGATGCTACAGCTATGGAAGGCGTGGGAGATGGTTTTGCTCCTGACCTTCCAAACATGGCTCCTGATGCTCAGTGGCCAATGGACCAAGTACCTGAGACTTTGGCTGCTCTTGCAAATCAGCAGAACCCAGAACAAGGTCAACCTGAGCAGTACCAACAGTACCCAGTAGATGGGCATGCACAGTCTGCAGTGGAGGAAAAATCTGGCCTTACTGAACAGCATGATAATTCAGCACGTAATGATGGAAATCAGCCTGAAACAAATGGACAGGCTGCAGAGGGTCATTCTGAATTAAGCTCAGAAAAGCAGGCTGAAACAGGCAGTTCGGACAGCCCAGCAAATATGGAGCTTGAGGATGGGTCCAAAGAGGGAAGTGAAGCAGATGCTTCAGCGTCAAAACCTTTGTTCCCTTCTGACTTTGAGAGGCTCTTTAAGGTTGTTGAGGATGATCCTGAGGACTTTAATGGTTGGGTCTATCTCCTGCAGTATGTTGAACAAGAGGTGAGTGCTGCTTAATTCAATAAACAGATAAAACAAAAAGGATGATGTTCATTGTAGATTAAATGAAATGCTTGTGTTATCTAGAATCACCTGCTGGCTTCAAGAAAGGCATTTGATGCCTTTTTTCTGCACTATCCTTATTGTTATGGGTACTGGAAGAAATATGCAGACATAGAAAAAAAGCATGGTTGCATACAGGAAGCAGATGAGGTGAGCAATTTTTGTTGTAAAGTTAATTTTAATTCATCAGTGCTACAGGTTAGACTTGGTTCTAAAGCTTTCTTGCCTTTTCAGGTGTATCGTAGAGGTCTGCAGGCCATTCCCCTTAGTGTTGACCTTTGGATTCACTATATAACTTTTCTGAAGGAGAACCAAGACAACAGTGATGGAGAGGCTGAAAATCGTATCCGAGCGTAAGTGTTGTGTACAAGTCTAGTAACTGAGTGGTCCAGTAATATGGACTGTTTTTTACCATTGTGTGTTTTCTAGGCCCTAAATGTCCTTTCCGCTTCTAGTGTCTATGAGCATGCAGTTCTTGCAGCGGGAACAGACTTCCGGTCGGACCGTCTGTGGGAAGCGTACATTGGCTGGGAGACTGAGCAGAACAAGTTGGCCCATGTTACAGCAATTTATGATCGTGTCCTTGGTATTCCAACCCAGCTGTACTCCCAGCACTTCCAGAGGTTGGTGTGTTAAATGTGTAAAATGTCTGGGTAAACATGGATGAAATAATGGTGCAGACATGATTTAATTAAGAATCAGTTGGTTAGTGTCTACAGATCTGGTTATTTCTTCGAATGTGAGGTAAAATACCAGGTAATGTTAGAAGTCAATCCACAATTAATGGTATTATGTTATTTCCAGGTTTAAGGATCATGTGCAAAACAATAACCCGAAGCACTTCCTGTCTGAAGAGGAGTTTGTTCAGCTGAGGTTGGAACTTGCAGCTGCCAATAAGCCCAGTGGAGAGGGAGAGGAAGAACCCCCCAGTGAGGAGCTACCACCAGGCACAGAAGACCTTCCTGATCCAGCAAAGGTAAGAGTGAAGGCTGGAATTTTTTGTGGGTATTAAACATGGCAGTGATAGGGAGGATCCTACCTGATCCTGGAGAGAAGCAAAACTGTACAGGTTTGAAGAGGTGTCTTTCCATTAGCAGCCAATGAATACCTGAGGATCCAGGTTGGCATCCAATCAGGGAGTCGATCTAAAAGTGGGATGGGACCGTGACAGAATGACACCATCCCCTCAGCCCTCCCTCGGCTTGGGCCACAGCTGATGTGCAGGGTGTGCATACCGTACTTATCCCAGCGCAAGATGCTGCTAATTTCTCTCGAGCTCATGGTGATGTAAAACCTTGGTAGCTGAATATGCAGTTTGCACGTCACTCGAGATAAGTTGCACGTGCTGTAATGCGATGGCACATAATTGTCTCTTTCTCTTCTAGAGAGTCACTGAGATCGAGAACATGCGACATAAGGTGATTGAGACGCGTCAGGAAATATTTAATCACAATGAACATGAAGTCAGCAAGCGTTGGGCCTTTGAAGAAGGGGTAAGTGTTGATTTGAAACTTTCTCTGGGTGTGTAATTGCTATAACTTGCATAAATAAATTTTTAAATTATGTTTAAACACAAGGTTAAGAAGTTAACATTTTTTTGCACCAGTGATCTTGAACAAAAACTTTTTAACTCTTTTGCTAGATCAAGCGTCCTTATTTCCATGTGAAAGCCTTGGAGAAGACTCAGCTTACCAACTGGAGGGAGTACCTGGACTTTGAGCTGGAGAATGGGACACCGGAGCGTGTAGTGGTTCTGTTCGAGCGTTGCCTGATCGCCTGTGCCCTGTACGAGGAGTTTTGGATAAAGGTAAATAGAGTTCCGTTCGCAGAGACGCTCGTTCTTCCTGTCCCCCCAATCAACGTTTTCACTTCCTCAGTAAAACTTCCTGCACTCTTTGCGTGTAACGTTGATATTTGACTGTATCTGTTGTATTAGGGGATGGCCAGCTTGCCACACAAGATTTGAGTCCAGCATATGCCAACCTCGTTGCATCTCTCCGTCTCCCACTACCTTACAGAATCTTATCTTATTGGTTCCATGAAGGTGCTGATGGGTTTAAAACAGAAATTCTCAAAACGATCTTGTCAATGGAAATTCACCGGTGCGGAATCAGAAATAAAAGCTTAATTTCTGTGTTCTTTCCCATTTCTACCTTTTATTCCCAATCCCCCTCTCTGTCTCTTCCCCTTTCTTATCTTTCCTTCTTTACTTCACAAGTATGCCAAGTACCTGGAGAGCTACAGCACAGAGGGAGTGAGGCACATCTTCAAGAAAGCATGCACCGTCCACCTGCCAAAGAAACCCACCACCCATGTTCTCTGGGCAGCCTTTGAGGAACAACAAGGTAATTTTCCCCCCTCCCCCCCAGGAGAAAATGTCAAGCATTGTACTTGTGAAGGGTTTTTGTAGGCACACATTTAGTCTGATCTGTTGTTTTATTTTAACAAACATGAGTGTTTTAATTAGTTCTTTTCATAATAAACACTGAAGGCAGTTTGTGGACAGACATTGTGTTCAGTTTTCTGTTAATTGGAATGACATTTCCTTTGCCCTACAAGCTTGCCTGGGTTTTATAGGATCCTAAGTCTGAGACACAGCTCTGCTTTAATAAAGATCTATAAATGATTTGACATTACTGTTCAACTTTTTTTTTTTTCCCAGGGAACATTGATGAGGCTCGAGGCATCCTGAAAAGTCTAGAGGAGGGAGTTCCTGGGTTGGCCATGGTGAGACTACGTCGTGTAAGCCTTGAGCGTCGTCATGGGAACTTGGATGAAGCGGAGGCTCTTCTGGAGGACGCCATCAAGAATGCAAAAAACACAAGCGAATCGACTTTCTTCTCTGTGAAGCTGGCAAGGCATTTTCTCAAAGTACAGAGAAATATCGGAAAGGCTAAAAAAGTGTTGCTAGAGGCCATTGAAAAGGATGAGGTAAAATAGCTTTTCAAAAAACTTGAACCCACACTTTCATCTTCACATGAGGTGAAAAAATTTATATTGGTTAAAGGTTTAATGGTTCTTAACTAATTTTGTTTGTTGGGGGTGGTGGGTTCGCCTAAGCAGCTTGTTGATGCAGGAAAACTGCTAAATGAGTTTATAGCATGATGGGCTCACTTTCTGATTCACCTCTCTAGACTAGTCCCAGACTTTACCTGAACCTGCTGGAGCTGGAGTACAATGGAGATGTACAATCAAATGAGGCAGAGATCTTGGCCTGCTTCGACCGGGCACTTGGCAGCTCCATGCCGCTAGAGTCACGTGCAACTTTCTCACAGCGAAAAGTAGAGTTTCTTGAGGACTTTGGGAGTGATATCAATGTGTAAGTTCTGTTCCCCCTTCTTTCTCAACATGTGACTTTCAGGTAATTTCTCAGAGTCAAAAGTTGCATGACCATAAATCATCCCACAAGCGTGTTTATTAAAACATTTGCATGTTTGTTTGGAGATAGGAACAAATGCTTTTTTTTTCCCCACACAGGCTTGTAGCTGCTTATGAACAGCATCAAAAACTTGTGAAAGAACAGGAGTCTACAAAGAGGAAAGCAGAAAATGGGTATGTCACCACTAATTATGTATTGGCAGTACATTGAATTACAACTAACATTTCTGTGACATTTTGATGTTAAACACGATTCCGTTTAGGCTCATTGCTTATTTGCGCTCCAGTTCCTTATAAAAAGCACTAATGTATCTAAAATTATTTTACTTATGAAGGTCTCAAGAGCCAGATTCAAAGAGACAGCGTGTGGATGATGGCACGATGGCATCTAACCAGGCATCAGACATGCAAGCTAATCACGGAGGATACAACTATAATAACTGGTATCAGGTATGTGTGGTACTTCTCTGTATACATTCTGTTTTATTGTCTATAGCTATTGAACTTGGGTGTTGTACTCTGTTCTGTTAATAACGATTGGTACATTTGTGTGTGTGTGTGTGTGTTTTATTGCAGCAGTACAACTCCTGGGGAAGTCAGAACACCTGGGGCCAGTATGGCCAATATGGCCAGTATAACCAGTACTACCCACCACCCCCAACATGAATGGAGTAGAAACTGATGGAATAACGCTGATGTCCCTTTTACCTGTTCTTATTGCTACTTTTGACATTCTCAGTCATTTGATATGCTTTTGTCTTCTGAGCATGTGTGTTGGATTTTCTCAGATTTTCTGTAAAAAGGTGTGAATGTTTAATTTTTAGCTTAATTTTGTGTGGTCTCTTTGGAAATTTAGTTGTTCAGTTACATTTGTATGGAAGGATGTAGAAAATTCTGAAACCCTGTTTCTGCCCTCCTAAATACATCACTGTTTTCAGAGCCAAATGTGAAATGAAGGCTTTTTATTTTCAATTAATTTCATAATAAAGAGATTGCTGACACATTTGTCTTTATTTTAATGTGTAACGTTATCAACTACCATTGAGCTCGGTACACTGAGTTACAAGCAGGTGATTAGTAATCTCTGCATTAACTGCACAACAAATGATCCTTTTCCCTCTTTTTTTTTTTTTTTTTTTTTCCTCCAACCGTATCCCCCAGTGTAGTGAGTGCAATAACGATCTAATGCGTTTCAGAGAATTGCTAAGAAACACATGAGCTACCATGAGAATTTTTAAGTATGTTTAGTAATTCGGGGCATATTTGGATAAGTTTAATGCTTGCTTTTCCGCAACTTTCCAGTTACCACATGTTGTGAATCTAACACCTACCAACTTCATCACCGTGCATGCATAGACAAGGTACTAAAATTACTATATTAATGTTTAGAACATATTTTCAAATTCAGATACAACTTTTTTTTTAAATAAACTTTATGTGAATAAATAGGGTAGAAAGGAAAACGAAAATGGCAAAAAAACATAACCAGTTATAATTTATTCCTTGCCATCTCAATATCCCTGAACTCACAGTGTAAGTGGCATACAAACAAAATTGTCTTTATTCATCTGATGTCTAAATATACCAGAATTCTTCCTGCTTCAAATATAGCCTACATATTGAGGGTCTCACGAAACAGAAGTACGAGAAAAAAAAAAGGTCTGCCCAAAATTAATAAGATAAAACAAATACAAATCAAATAAAAACAAAACAACCAGAATAACCTGTGCTGATGTTTATTATTATGCTTCTACACTCACCAGTCTGTCTGCTTGAATAGGAACTCTTATACACTGATACAATTAGACAGTCATTCAAACATGCAGATACAGGTTAAAAGCTTCTGTCAACATTCACATCAACCACCAGAAGAAAAAAAAACTATATTGTACTGTAAGGTTTCTAGTTTGTAAACCTTTTATGAATAATAATAAATTAGAAAATAAAATTTGCAGATGTTGGCTTACAAATATATAAAATACAAAAAACAAACAAATATATAAATAAATAAAATGAATAAGTGTTATAAATGTAGTACCATGCATAAGTACATATTTGTATAAAATGTCTTTTCAGTCTTGTAATTGCTGTAAGGTTAATGTTTTAATTCATGTGATAAATAAAATAAAATAATATAGATATTTTATATTGTAACAGTTTTACTGAATGTACAGGACTGGGCTTTTATTATTATTTATACAAAAGTAGTATAATGAGTGTAAATATTGCACATAAAAAATACTATAAAATAATAATAAATTAGAAAATAAAATTAGTAGATGTTGACTTTAAAAAAAAGATATAAAATACAATTGAATAAATAAATAAATAACAAAAAGGGTTATAAACTTAGCCTTTCATATGTACATATTCATAAGACTTTGTATAAAAAAGTTTTTTTTATACTCCTAAACTCTGATTAGACACACTTTCGTTGACACTTGACACTTTATCAACACTCGATCACTTTATTCATGTTGCTGCTGCTTTTTATTTTCCTTACTCATTTATTGGCTGTATTGAAGTGCCTCAGTTATGTCCTTAATATACGTGCTGTTTACCACTCTACATACTGTATAAGACCTGCTGCTACTCTTTTTTTCTATTTATTATTCTATATATAGTTTCTTGGGTGTAGCCAGGACCTTGTGATTCGAATGACAATAAAGCACTTTGATCCTTGATTTTTTAAACTTCAATGGGTGTTTTCAAATGTTTCAGCAGTGACGTAACGCCTTCCCAGAATTCTTAGCCGTGCACATGCGCACATCAGACAACGCTCAGGTCCTTTTCTCGCTCCGTGTGGACTGATTAGCACCGTGCGATGTAAGGCCCGTCTCTCTCTTTACCTATTTATTAGGTTTTTACTCATTAAAGTCGTTTTTAAACAGCACTTGTGTGGGTATATAAGACCTAGGATGTGTTCTGTCGATGTTTTTAGGTTAATGTTAGGTATATAGGGTGTATTTTATATGTTGATTTGACCGCGTGCCTCATGCTTGTGAGTGCTGGTCGGAACACGGTGTGTTCAGCTAGCTAATGCTAATGCTAATACTAAAGCTAGCACAGTCCATGGTTTGTATAACGCACATCACGGACCCGTCTTCATCTCCTGCTGGGTTTTTATTTCACATTACGTGTTTATTCGAATTCAGAATATGGAAGATTAAAATAATAAGCAGTTTTAGGTAGGTAAATGTAGCTAGTTAGCACATATGAGCTAATTAACTAACTAACTAACTAAGCAGGAAGTGAGCAGTACATGAACCTTAATGTTGCCATGGTGATTATTTTCACTCTGTCCTTATGGTTATGGTTGATTTCTGACTATCTACCTGGTTTAGAGTTGTTCCTAGTTACTCAAAAGTTACAAGCTGCCCTGAGTAGTTCTTTCATAACCTAGGAAAAAAAAGACACGTGTGTAACATCTAGATACCATGACCATGATTAGACCATGACCATATGAACCTGTAATCATATATGATCTCTTTTCTTTACCATAGCAACCAACATGCAGCTCTTCGTGCGTGCACAGAACCTGCACACCCTTGAGGTGACAGGACATGAGACTGTCCAGGATATCAAGGTGAGATCTTCATTGATCCTGTTTCATTTCTAATACTATACAGTATATGTCCAAGTTTTGAATTTCAGCTTATAAAGGCTCACAGTAACACAGTTGGTTCTTTACAAGCTCCTGATTCAGAATGTTGGGGTTGATGGTATGCTGTCAGTAAGGAGTAAAGCATGATGTTATGTGCTGATGAAGAAATCCATCTCTGAGACGCAGTCTGACACAAATCTACTAGTTCATTATAATACTGTGACAGTGTTTATTCTCTTAAGCCGTAGCAGATTTCCAGTGATTATGATTCTTGATGTAAAACTTGTCATGTTCTAGGCAGAAGATCAGGTAATGACTTATCCACAGTTATATGTGTCCTCAGTGACATAAATCACATCCAGATTTTCTTACGGGGTTGTGTTTTCAGTCCATACGCATGTTTGCATTACTTGGACCCATGATCACTTTCTGTTCACAATGTGGTGTCCAAGAGATTGAAAAAGCAACTGGGTTGAGAAGACACTGGCTCTTATTTCAGTTTGGGTGTCAACCTAAGTTCTAGCAACAATTATAAAATACAATAAAATCACACTGGTATATGAGATGCATTCATTTCTTATTTCCTGACTCCGACAAATTTAATAGTAGGAGGAAGGTCACCGATACACAAGCTTAAAGACACTACAGCAAGTAGCAGCAGCCAACATGACGCCTTAACTGTATAGAAAACAGACATATCCAGACAAGGGAAATTGAGACTACTGCTGAGGTTGGTGAAAAACATTAGGTAATTGGATCTGTCATTTTCTCAGAGGATGATGTAGAACATCACTGCCATGTCCAGACGGTGGTAAAGTCAGAGTGCCTGTAAAATAGAAATTCCCAGAACACTGTGTAAATTTAATCCTCGCCTTGTAGGACTCCAAAGATGGCTTGCTACCTCCTGACCAATGATGTTTAAGAATTTAACAGACCTGTGGCATAAGATGATTGTCCTGCTAATGTTTATCAATCTTGCTACTGAATAGGAATGTGTCATCTGCCCTTAAACGTTTCAGGCCAATTAATTGTGTGGTGTGTCTGCGTTGTACATTGTTGTATTAACTCTGGTTGTGTCTCTCAGGCCCATGTCCAGACTCTGGAGGGTCTGTCTGTGGAGGACCAGGTACTTCTCCTGTCCGGCACCCCTCTTGAAGATGCCGCTTCCCTCGTGAGCTGTGGAATTTCAGAGCACTGCACTCTGGAGGTTGTTGGCAGGCTTCTGGGAGGCAAGTACATGAATTTTCGGAACTACTATTCACTCTTGACCTATACACAGTACACTTTCAAGTCATAAGAAATGTTTAAGGAACTATTGTAGTTTTATCTGCTTATAAATTCACTGCACATTATTGGAACCACACCTAAACATACAGTTTTTGGATGTGGTTCCTGCTGGAATGAAAACCCATGACCATGCCAGATATTTGCAAGCCTTGCATTAATGTAATACTTTTATATGGTGTTTAAAAAGAGTACTGAATTTGTGCCTAAACAGGTTTTATCTTTGTTCTTTCTAGGTAAGGTCCACGGTTCCCTGGCTCGTGCTGGTAAAGTACGAGGACAGACACCCAAGGTGAGTGCAAAGCCCCCCTCACCCCCCAAATGATCCTCAATTAAATGGGTGTGTTTAGGGTTGGTGTGTCTCATCTAAAGATGATTGTACTGCACCTTCTCCCTTGAATACTAAATCAGTTCATTAATTTTAGATTTTCCTTATAAATTATAAGCAAATATAGTCTAGGCTGTGTAGTGCTACACTAGCAGACTACTTGTATGCACTGTATTTGAGTCAATCGAAATGCAATTCATTTTTTATGTAGACCTGACATGACTGAGTGAAAGGATGTAAAGTAGCAGAGGTCATGTCTTCTGTCTCACTGCTTTCAGGTGGACAAGCAGGAGAAGAAGAAAAAGAAGACAGGCCGTGCTAAGCGTCGCATCCAGTACAACCGCCGCTTTGTGAATGTGGTGCCCACCTTTGGAAAGAAGAAGGGTCCTAATGCCAACTCTTAAATAGTTTTCTGTAACATGTTCATAATAAAGGTTGCAGGTTAAATCACAGCGGAGTACTCTTTTACTTATATTGTTCGCATTTAGAATATAACGTAATCATTTACAGTAACCTGGATCTATCTAATCCCTGTTCAGGAAAAAAAAAAAATGAAACTGATGAAAGAAAAATGTACTGATTAAGGAAGGACATACACCCAGCTCTGACTTTTTTCTTTTATTAACTTTTAAGAACAAAAGCAAACATGCAGAGTAATGTGAAATCACATGATCTCTTCCACCTGTAGTATTTTTGCAGTGTATAAGAATATGGAGTTGAACACGAAGGCTGATGCATCACTGAGTTTTGCTGTAAATCTTCTGTTGATATCAAGACTTCAGCAGTCCTAATCAATGGACACCAGTTCAACCTCAAAAATAAGTTTGGCATTTGGTGGGATTCTGAGTTATGAATTAAGGAATAGTAATAATAGTAAATTAATTCTGTGACTTGACTACATTCAAAATGGCCACAGATTAAGATGCAGAAAGCACAAAAACAAAACCTGTGGGAAATCTAATGTCTTAATCATGAACTAATTATTAGTATTTACTGTTTAAAGTTTAATTCCAGATACTGTAGCAATTGCACTTTGCATTTACACTAAATGTAAATATGAAAACACTGGTTCTTTGTTTAGTGATGTGGCCAATTACAAAGTGTATTAACATCGCTTAAACTGGCCAACTGCAGCAGCAGAACAGGAGACAGCACCAGATTTCAAGATATAAATCTGCTTCTGGCAGCAATCCCAATTTACCCTAAACAATTATATGGTGATTTCCTTTGAATGATGTAGAGAATAGCATCAGTTTTACTGGTAATTAAAAGAAAACAGGGATGTCTTTGTGGCAGTAGACATTGGAAACAGAATCTCATATCTTATAAGCACAGTGGCATAAAGTTTGATAAATAAATTAATAGAAAATAATGTTTTTGTGTTGGACTAGTTGTGTTCTTAAAGTTAAAACATAAATATATGTTATCAGGTGTTAAATATATTTTATACACTCACTCAGCATTTTCTTAGGACCACTATTAATACTGGATAGAGCCATGTTGAGATGATTACATCACAGCGCTCTCAGATTTTTGCGTTATCGTGCTACAGATCTATTCTACCAAAACCAAAAGATGTGAACATTGCCTGAAGCTGCTACCACATGCCCCACAGGTTTTCTAATAGGGTCCCTACTGATTATTTTATAATCAAAACTACATGCACTGTAGTGCTTTATTCCTTAAACATGACTGCACCACACATTTCGTGTTGTGAAAAGGACTCGAATGCTTCTATAGTCTACAATCATGCTGGAGTCTCACGGCCTTCTGTTTAGGCATCCAACATATTTTACATGAGCTAATAGAAGTAATGGAATATCAAGCTCATATCAATGCCAAGAAAGGATACTTAGAATCAGGAACACCCTTTTTACCATAGGCCCATTCTGGCTCAATTTCCAAGCGTGCAGTCTCACCTTTACTCATGGTCAGGAGGCCCTCATCCCACTGCAAGTGTAAAAAAAAAAGTGTGTAAATATAGTAGTGACGAATAGATAAATATATAGACAGTTAAATGATGAACAACAGAAAACACTTACCCCTTTAATAACTTTTCCAAGCCCAACCTTAAAGGACAGTGGTTTGGCCTGCTTCTTTTTCCGTGCCCCTGCAAAGGACAGTCATGGTTAATTCCTGCTTATTCAACAGGGCAGTGTTCGCTATGTGAGAATCATTTAATTGAAAAGTAATGGCAATACAACCTGAAGGGATGTTTGTATCGAAAACAGTGCCATCTTCAAGCGTGCCAGTGTACCAACATGCCACTGTGTCACCCTTTTTGGGAAAGTTAGTCTTATCTCCTTTCTTTAACACTGCCTTTGTGAACTTAGGGGGGCCCTGTGCAGAATTAAAAAAAAAAAAAAATGTAGGAGAAAATAAATAACATTTTCTAATTTCTAGATTTTTTTTCTGACTTTACCTCATCTACAACTTCTGCCTTTTCTTTGGGCTTCTCGTCAATCTTTACAGCTTGCACCTCTTCAGTTACCTGCTCCACTTCTGTGCCTTTAAACCTCTGCCAAAACCAGCACAAGACATCAGCTTGTAAATCAACTCATGAATGTTTGCACAGGAATTTACCATTTGCTTAAAATCTGGATAAAAAATGATTAATGAAATATTGTCTCAAAGGCGATCAAAATCAAACCACACACACGAATGTGGGTGTATATGTAAAATATTTGTAGTACATCAGGACTGGGATTTAGTAAGATGCTCTACTGAGCTGATTGTGTGTTGTGTTTTGCAGACATCCTGACAATTTAACCTGTCTCTCTACAGGGCTTCTCTACAGGAGATTAAATTAAGACCCAGATTTCCTGCAACGACCCCATAATCAATTATATATACAGTGGGGAAATAAGTATTTGATACACTGCCGATTTTTGCAAGTTTTTGTTTGCAATTACAAAAGGTCAGACATTTCCTGTAGGTCTTGACCAAGTTTGCACACACTGCAGCAGGGATTTTAGCCCACTCCTTCATACAGATCTTCTCCAGATCTTTCAGGTTTCTAGGCTGTTGCTGGGCAACACTGAGTTTCAGCTCCTTCCAAAGATTTTTTATTGGGTTCAAATCCGGAGACTGGCTAGGCCTCTCCAGGACCTTAGAGCCAGTCCTTAGCCACTCCTTCTTACTGAGGGAAGGAGGTTGTAGGCTAAAACCTTTGCAATACATGACCCCCCATGTATTGCCTAAAAATAATACCTACATCATCAAGTAATGTCTGATATATACACTGGATCTGGTTAGTTTCTCCATTCCAGGCCTCAGTTTCCATTGTTCTGACCTAGGAACAAGTTCTGATCAGTAGCTGAAATAGAGCTGCTTCGCTCTGGTCCTTTTTCCGACTTATGACTTATAACTAAATAATTCTCTGGTTACTTGCACTTTTCGTTTATAATCACACTGTCTGTGCCACCCAAATGAGGATGGGTTCCATTATCATCTCTGGGAGTTTTTCCTTGCTACTGTCACCACTGGCTTGCTCATCAGGGATCAAATTTTTTATAAATGTATAAACTGGTCTTTTATTTCTGGTCTTTTAAGCTGCTATGGGACAATTGTTCTATTGTTGAAAGTGCTATACACATAAAACTGATTTGAATTGAATGAACCATACCCATTTCTGTTTGTGTGTGTATTT
>JAOVVF010000034.1:50557-60855 GCA_028565595.1 Duopalatinus emarginatus | reverse complement strand
CAGTAAAGTACAGATACACAAAAAAACTACTTAAGTACAGTAACCAATTACATTTACTTCGTTACTGTCCACCACTGTGCAATACGCTGAAGTGCCTGGGCTTTTATCGTCCACCCAAGTGGTGCATATGTGCGTTTGCCCAACAGCAGCAACTGATTAACCTATATATAGGTGTGCCAACCATGAAAATAAATAAATATAATAATCCATTTTACCTGTGTAATACCATTTTGTTTTATTATTCAATGTTATTATTAAAATATTTATTTTTTTATCATGATATCTTGGTGCTCTTGGGGGGCCCCCTGATGGCGTAGGGGCCCTAAGCGGCCGCGTATTTCGAGTATGCCTCTGGCCGGCTCTGTACACAATATTGAGCTGTAATCCTTTACATTACTACTTCGTTAGTGAAAAAAGTCATCAAATTATTGTAACGCGCGTTACTGCCATCACTGATCCTGAACATACTCTCAACCATGCATAATTCAGTCAGCCCAGGAAACACACGTTATTACAATGTTGTATACTTTCTTGACATTGTCGAGAGTGGTAACTCCTATGATCATGGCATGTTAGTGCGGTATTCTTTAGTCATAATCAAGGCTTCTCAATACTAAATACAAAGGTTCAGGAGATTAGTTCAACAACAACAACAACAACAATAACAACAATAACAACAACAACAAAACACAATTGACAATCTGTTATCACATTTATTAATTACATTTAAATGTAAAATGCATTAAAATGTATATAATTCGTACTTTACATGTCAAAATAGCATCAATGGACATGTTGGACATATGACACAGTTGAGGGATTCACAGGAATAATAATGATAAAAATAATAATAATAGTAAAAAAACAATAATTAGTTTTAGGCACTGGATTATTAGGTGCAATTTATCATACTTTATAAATAAATAAAAAAAACATTTACAATAATTTAACAATAGTTAAATTCTACAGTACAGAACATTGGTCATACATTATATCAAGTTGCAAGGCCTTTGTATTTGTAATTATAATCATATGATAATTATTCTTATAAGACTGAACTCTTATAAGACTGTACTCAGTATGAAAGTGTGAAGCATTGCATAGCAATACTGGCTTAGTGGGTAAGGTTGTGGGTTATTGAGCACTGGTCAGTGGCTCAAGCCCCAGCAAGCTGCCACCGTTTTTAGCAAGGCTCTTAACAATATCAGCTTTAGAGGCACTGTATCATGGGTGACCCCAGCATACTGGGATATGTGAAGAAATCAAAAGAATTTCTATGGACTGTAATTATCTAATAAATGAAAATGTTAAATATATATTTAATTATTCTGAGTAACGGCAAATAAGTGTTGGTCATTTTAAAGCTAGATACCAATAGTAGCTAGGCTACCAGTTATTGTAAAGTACTCTGCACATGGCTATTACCTTCAACCCTTGTGTATATTTATGTATAGATTCATGCTAATATATAAAAGCCATATCATTAGCATACATATTCAGTGTGATTGATTTATGGCAGCTTAAAAGTTTTCCAAAGTCAGTGGCACTGTAAATGTAGTGCTAAAAGGTAGTTCCTTTCATCTCTGTTCCCATTTCCTTCATTGTGTATTTACTCTTCTGCTTCTTAATCCACTGGCGCATAAATAACCATGTGATCCCCCAGCCGATGAGTAAACCTATGACCCCAAATAGGACTGGTACCCACACTGGTACACCATAGGGACAGGGAGATGGGGTGCTGGGCACTGGAGTGCTGGGCACTGTGGTGCTGGGCACTGGTTTACTGGGCACTGGAGTGCTGGGCACTGTGGTGCTGGGCACTGGGTTACTGGGCACTGGAGTGCTGGGCACTGTGGTGCTGGGCACTGGGTTACTGGGCACTGGGGAGCTGTAAGATGTTGGCTCTGTAGTTGTGAAGTAATCAGGGCGGCTGTTCATCTTGGTATAAATGAATGGTCTAAGAGTCTGACACAGATAAAACAGCCATGAAAGATAAACATAAACAGTTAATGTACAGAACAGTCCTATTGTAAATGAGGCTTAAAGCATTTCATCCACTATAAATCCGAAATGGCATCATCTAGCAGGTCTTTATCATCAGCAAAATTTGATCTCAGTGACAAAAAATCAACAGTAAACATAAGATATAGAGTTTGATATTTTTAGCATTTTTGGTTTTAGCATTGTTTTAAACTTTTGTCACTAATGTCCATCAATTGTCTGTCACTTGATTACTCAACATGCATTCAGAAACAATCCTCACTTCAGCCAGTTAGCTGTAGAATACTTGTTCACACATGTATCTGGATTTGAATGTTGAATTTGATAATATGAAATTAATTCTTTATCAAAATCTATGAGCTTGGTTGTGCCAGCATTGACCTCTAGAGGGAGTCAGAGGTGCACACCCTGAACCACCCCTGCACTGCTGAAACAGGCCATCCTAGTTGCACAACCACTCTCGAAAATCCTTTGTTCATGTTTTCTGGCTGTTTCTGTCCCATTCGTGACCTCTTTATTATTTCCCTACCAGCACCCATTACTGTTTTACACTAAATTACTAAAGTTGATTACTGAACACACTCACCTCTGGACACTTAAGTTTTGTGCGATCGTATGTAAAGTTGTTGGCTGTCTGCTTATTTCCCTCTGGCTCCAACTAGACAAACAGAAGAATCGATTGCCGTCTTAATGAAAAACATCACAATTACTAGAACCTATTCACCCTGGAATTCACACTTCTGAACAATCCAGTCCAGCAACCTGTATGTTTTGGGTAGCGTACGGAAAGTAAAGAACCTTATAAAGTAACTCATGAAAACATACGGTGAACTGTGACTCAAGCTGTAAAGCTACCCGCTGCAACACATGCTGCTGTTAACCGAATTCCCCATTATCAGCCCAGGGACTAGTATTACAAAACCCCACAGGTTACAGGGTACAATAAAACATCATCTAGTTCATGTCTGTATCTAACCATGTTATTCCAAAGGGAAATGGCCATCTCAGCTTGTGCCCGCTCACTGAAATGGAAGCAGTCTAGTGTAAAGTAACTGAGATCAGGATTTTCATCCTGAAACACATAGAAAAAAAGAGAATTGTTAGCACTGTGTAATCTTTCAGAGCAATAATATGCAGGCAGAGTTCAAGACTTGAAGATACACACTCACTTTATCTAAAGGAATGGTTGTGTTTTGAAGATAAGGCTGAAGGACAACAGTGAAATCTTCACGGCCATCGTAACGTTCTCCAGATATTAGTTTTTTCATCTCAGTCTAATGACACACACACACACACACACACACACACACACACACACACACACACACACACACAAATAGAAAAAAAAAGAGAGAGAGAGAGAGAGAGAGAGAGAGAGAGGGTGGGGGGAGGTGGGGACACAGAAGAGAAAAAGTGAGCTTTATTTAAAAGACTTTTAGAGTTTAATGACTTCCACCAATCCTGTCTGTTCTATTAATTGTATCTTATGGTCTCATATATAGTATTTCATGTTAACTATTTTCACATTCAATCATGTATACAGAGGCATAGCATTTTCTTGTGATAAACTGTGGCCTTCACGGTAGTAGCAGGACTACAACTCCTAGGCAGTCTGAGGTTGCGTCAGAAATCGCGTAGTTCTGTACTGAACAGTGCACGAAAACAGTACGCAAGCATGACTAGTGTGTCTGAATGTGCAGTATGCATCAAGCAGTATGTGAAAATTTCCCGAGTGACGTACTGCACTGGGAGAAATTTTGCAGTATGCGAACTGAGCACACTGTTCTATCCCATAATGCAATTCAAGCAGTGCTGAGGTAAAAAAAATTAAGGTTAAAAATGTACATTTGGAGATAAAAAAAACGGCTGTGAAGTGACACCATGTCACATGACATTGATAAGATAGCGGATCTAGTGCATCCTAGGTTGTGCATACTGCATTCTCGCATACAGGAATTTGCGTACTGCATTAATGGTAAAACAGTACGCACTGCTACGAATTCACTATGTACTGCTTGAATACGCGATTTCGGACGCAGCCTCAGTCACAGTGCTAATCAGCAGTGATGAGGGACACCTGCTTCATACAGATTTGGTGGTAAGGGGAACCCAAGGAGGTACAACCTGTGTGACACTCCATCCCTCTACCTCTGTCTCTACCTGTTGCCTCTTATTTTGGGCTACATGATTACAAACAAGACCACTTAGTCATTCAGCCTACAGGACGCATTGTCCAATTTCTTATTGTCCCCTTTTTCTTTTCCTTTCTATAGCGCATTGGATAGTGCATCAGCCCACGACTCAGCAACCAGGGTTCGATTCCCGCTTAGACCGACTGCCTGGTGGAGCACCTGTTTGAGTATGAAGTTTGTTGTTTTCCAAGATTAAATAAAACAAAAGATTTTTTGTTTATTTTTTCCCCTGTACTGATTGGTGGAAGTTTTGTTTTAATAAGGACACCATTTAAGGTTTTATAGGCCTGACATAGGCAGCATGAGCTGGAGCTTAGCTTACTGCATTTTGTTTACGATTTTGGATAGTGTTTTGGACTTGGTAATCCACACCCTGTATCCACACCCTGCTCTGGTGAGTTTATCTATACACCACCTCACATACAATGATATCCACTGTGAGACTATGTTCTTTAAAATGACATAAATTTTAAAATAGTGTATGGCATACAAAAGTACATGTTGTGGAAAGTAGCAAAGAGTTAATTTAACATGTTAATGTAAGGGTCATTCATTACACCATAGAATCATTTAGGTTCATAGGTCATGCATATGTATATGTCTATGTTTGTATGTTTATATGTTTTAGTTGAGTTACCTGATATTCTTCATTTATGAGCTTTAGCTTTGTCAGCTCTGATGAGTTGTCATCTGGGGTCATGAGACATGGACATATATCTCTGAAAATCACACACACATTAATAGGAAGTGAGTAAAACTATTGGAACCTGAGAAGAGGATCAGTTACAATGTAACCCAAAATCAGAACTACTGTACATTAATATCAGACTGACTACTGAGAAGGCGATATACAAGACATACAATATGTACAGCTGTAGCTATACTGAATTAAATGTAGAGATGTAAAATATTACACGTAGACCAAGGGGACTTATTACAAGTAGTAACATAGATCAAGATCAGACCCATTAGTCCTACATCGCTAGTCTTACGTAAAGATTTCAACTTAGACAATACAGCAAGACTTGATCTTTATGCAGAAATGATTTGAACTTCAGAAACCTGGGGAAAAAACTGCAGCCTAATGAGCTCTTCTTGACCATTCTTAGGACCTCGATTTCAGGAACTGTAAGAACATTCACTAGAGCACGAGGTACCTGCATTGGAGGAAATGGAGGGTAATTAACTGAAGATAAGCTTGATGTCAGTGATAATGATTATTATCCATACTGACTTGAAGATAACATTTAAGGGTTACATCAGGCCTATACAGATCATCATAGTGAGTAAAAGAGTTTACACACCTTACACAACAGACCTATATCGCATTTTATTCCATTATACATGGTTAAACCTATGGCTTAGTTTCACCGAATAGCTGGTCCCAGCTGTCATTGCAGAAATTAGCTACAGTTTTTCTATTAATGAACAGCTGTAATATATAACATAAGTCCAGTGGTATGTTTATTACCACTGAAGCTTTTTGAATACCTGGGATTTTATTTCAGAGACATTGCTACAGACCAAAGGAAGGGCATATCATCACATAACTAATGAGACCTCGGTCTTCATGGAACTTACTAAACAGATTCCTCTCAGATTCTAATCGGACACAAACTGAATGGCTTATTAAATACAGGAGCACTTGGAGGGTAAGCCTATTAAGCCTATATATAAAAGACTCATAAACAGTTTGACAGTTGACTGTAAAACATAGATGTGTTCTGCTACAAGTGTCTTTTTTTGGCTCACATCATATTTAGATTGTTCTTATAAAACAGCTGGTCCATTATTCAATTTGCTGAACATTTAGTAATAAACAATTCTTGATTTATATTTATGCCGTGGTTGCAAAAATGCCGAAATCACAGGATTTTTAAAACTTTTGACTTGCAGTTTACAGGGTAAGTCAAAGGTCACAAGACACATGACTACATTCCCACTGGAAAAACTTGACTTTGATCCAATATAGTGGCCTGTTGCGGACATAGCCTAAAAGATTTCTTGCTGGGGTATTCAGATATGTCATTTCCCCTTTTGTATCTGAAATAAAACGTATCCTGACTTTTGACTCACTTTGTAGATCAGACCATCTGTGTACTACAGGACAATTAAAACCTAGTGTATATCTGGTTGGAATGTTGGAAGTGATCAGACTTTTGAACAAGTCCATTGTCTACAAATAGTACAGTAGATAGATTGGATTTGTTGAAATCAGACATGTCATGTATAAACAAATAGATTTAATTTCATTTATCTACAGTTTTATAATTCATTTATAAAAATGTACATATAACTAAATACACAAATAAAAAAAGAGTCCACTAAGTCAACCGAGCGTACTATGATTAACTAGTTAACTTGTAGACTTAGTGACAGTCTGAATCAGCACAGTCCTAAAGCATGATGTTCTGACCTCTTCATACAGCAGATCCAGAGCCTTCATGAGGTGATGACTGTAGTTCTGTGGCGACAGGTTGTTCTGCATAAATAACATAAAGTATTAATAAAAAAATAATAATAATTTAACAATATCAAAAACAATCACTGGCTTCAGACAAGACAATGACACATACCTGGTCCATGCAATACTGGCATAAATCATTGACCCCAACAAGCACTGTTATCAGCTTCCAGTCCATTTCAAAATCTACATTCTGAAGAAAAAGGAAGATTTATGTAATCCTGTGATAACGGAGCCTTAAAAACCTAGTCTTCTTAATGTGTTTTACTAGTGTAGATAGAAAAGGATGACCCATTACATATCAACATTGTTTTGCTAAAATAATAAATGCTCATCCTACTAACAAATGTAATAATTATTTATTAATTAACTTGAGAGTAAATTTGATATGGGGGATCCTCACCTCACTGGATTTTAGAGCCTGAATAAGTCTGTTGACCTGAGCAACAAGATCACTGGAAAAAAGAATATATATATCATTGCAAGAAAACCTGGATCTTTATTTAAATGTTCCTTTAAACATAAAATGTGACTTTTAAATGAAACCTAACCAACCTCATGTACATTTCTAGGTCTGTGTTTCTATTCTGACAAACCGGATTTAATCTCCAGTAATGTAACCTAATAGATTCCAACAAAAGTCTAAAACAGAAAGAAGCCGAGGATCCTTACGAGGCTGTGGCTCCAGAAACGGCCATGTTGAATCCATCATGCACTGTCAAGCCATCTCCTGTAGAGAAGCCCTGTAGAGACGGGTTAAATTGTCTCAGAATGTCTGCAAAACACAGCACACACAATTAACTCAGTAGTGCATCTTACTAAATCTCAATTCTGATATACTACTAATATTTATTTTTTTATTGTATTTAACCAGGAACATGAGCTAAATGAAACTTGTAAAAAGATACAGTGTGAGAATTTTCTCACAAATAATATTAAGTTTCATTATATTGTATACAAATTTTCCACCAGATGAGCCAATTTTCCACCAGAGCTCCAGCCATGTTTACTGTCAGAAAGGGTTATAATAGATTATAACCTCCAGTTTTATATCATGTCAACTGATACCAAATCGTCATAAACATGCCTTTCATTCACTTGTTAAAAGTCAAATTTTTTTTTTACTGTAGTAAACACTATATGCAATGTAAACACTATATGCAATGCAGTTACTTATATAATACAGTACATTATGTTGCATTACACTGCATTTAGCTGATGCTTTTTTTCCAAAACAACAAAGTTACTGAAGTGATTTTAAAGGTAGAATAATTTTCTTCTTCGAACATCAGAAGTACAAAAGTACAAACATCAGACAAGAAAATTGTGCCAGGAACACACCAATCAATGTAAATAATTCACATAAATTCTGTCTGAGCTAATGCTGTGATATACTCACTTGGCAGTGTTGTAGTTGTGTCCAGTGAATGATCACCCCCAATACTGCAAGAACACACACACACTAGAAGTATTACATCATGCGTTTTGTAAATCATATTTTATCACAGTTCATCTTTACACATAGTTTTACCTCCATGACACTCCCTTGTATTCTATATGAAACTGAGTGTAGTTCTGAGATTTTGTTCCAAGTGCAGCCTGGAAAACACATGCAAACCTTATACAAAAATGCTCAACAAGTGATAGTGATATCTTATTTATGGGTGAGAGATAAATAAGTCACCTATTAAACAACACCAGTGCAGCTGATAAAAGTCAATTAGGACAGAGATATTACTATAAAGATGTAACACACTACACAGAACCAGAGAGAGAGCACATGACTTACTGTAACAGAGTCTCCAAGCGCAGCAATCGCTTTAAAATCTGCAGGCCGCAGGTGATGAACTAAACAAATACAAAACAAATGTTAAAATGATGAAACTGTCACAGCATCTTCTTTACATCGTCCACATTCACTACTCTCTGATATCAAGTCTTTAGCTCTTTAGATCTATTCTGTATGCATATATAATATGTAAATAATATAATGCATGAATCTTTATTATGTAAATTTGTAAACCTGTACTTGTTTTAGGCCACATGTTTATAGTTTTATTATAAGCACTATTATTATTATTGTCTATGTCTCCCTGTTTCTCTTCTTTTGTGTCTGTATTTCTGTCTCTATCACTGTCAGGCTTACCCGAGGTGGGGATGTTGATCGATGGCTTGGTGTCTGTGCAGGAGAAATCACTGCCCCAGTTCTGGGTAAGAGAAAGGCACATAATAATAATAATAATAATAATAATAATAAGAAGAAGAAGAAGACAAAGAAGAGGAAGAAGAAGTAGAAAAGGAAGAAAAGGACAGTGAACAAGTGGATGATGAAGAAGAAGAAGTGGAGGAGAAAGAAGAGGAAAATGAAGAAGTAAAGAAGGACAACAAAGATGTGAAGATGGAAGAAAAAGATGAGGAGGAGGAAGAAGTAGAGGAGAAAGAAAAGGATGAAACACCACGAAGGAGAAAATTGTAAAAGAAGAAATGGAGAAGAAATAAGAAGATGATTAATAAAAAAAAGAAGTAAGTAAGATGAAGGAGTAAGATGATGAAAAAGCATGAAAGATGAAGAAGCATGAATAAAAAAACCTACTGAAATTGGAGGTGGAGGTGGCAGTGGGCCTTTATATGTGTAGTTGCTGTTCTCAAAGGTCTGAAGAAAGGGTGAAGTCTGGCAAAGGACACAATATCATAAATATACATACAAAAACACTGATGATTTCCATCCTGGCATGAGGCAGTGAGAGCGATTATACCTGTGATGGACATTTAGTCTGGAGATCTTGAGAGAAATCTTGTGTATAGGTTTTATTTCCCAGTTCCTCCACCTGGTGACAGACAGCAATGGTTAAAAAGTTAAAACTGCGTAACAGTGGATTGCATTTCAGTGTTCAGTGACTTACCAAGGAACATAGAGCTAACTAGTTTAATTAACAGCATGTTGCAGTGGAGAGGTGACTGTGTTGTTTACTTTTTATACCAAGCAGGAAATTACATTTAAATCTATTAGTTGCACTGCAATCAGGCTGTAGACGTTACTGAAGATGAATGAATGACGGAACGAATTAAATTAATCATGTAGTACATGTTTTACTTTTAACTAACCATGTTGTTCCACAGAGAACGAGCCATGAGAGTGTGAGCCTTCTGACTGAGGTGGAAACAGTCAGGAGTAAAAAATGAACGATCAGGGTGTCCATCCTACAGGGGAGAGAGAGAGAGAGAGAGAGAGAGAGCGAGAGAGAGAGAGAGAGAGAGAGAGAAACTCACTGAATGCTTAATAAAAGTACAAATTTTATTATTTGTGTGTGTGTGTGTGTGTGTGTGTGTGTGTGTGTGTGCATGTTTCTAACCAGCATTGGCACTTCTATATCCCTAAGTAAAGGCTGCAGCACCACAGTGAAATTAGAGTGTGTGTCATAACGTCCAGACTCCACCAAGTCTCTCAGCACTCTCTAAATAACAAAACAAAACAAAAAAAAAATCACACACATACTCATTTTCAATAGGCCTAACTAGCGGTATATGTTCTATCTATATAATCATCTTGTGATGTACACACAGAGCCAGTACACACAGAGCATACTCAAATTACGTGACTGTACAGGGGCCCCAACAGCACTAGGAGGCCCCCAGATATC
>JAOVVF010000033.1:11452882-11471305 GCA_028565595.1 Duopalatinus emarginatus | reverse complement strand
CACCATACACACTATATACTACACCCTACACACTAAATACGACACCTTACACACTAAATACTACACCCTTCACACTATATACTACACCAGACACACTAAATACTACACCATACACACTATATACTACACCATACACCCTATATACTACACCCTACATCCTATATACTACACCCTACATCACACACTATACTCTACATCCTATATACTACACCCTACATCCTATATACTACACCCTACATCACACACTATACTCTACATCCTATATACTATACCCTACATCCTATATACTACACCATACACACTAAATACTACACCTTACACACTATATACTACACCCTACATCCTATATACTACAACGTACATCCTACATACTACACCCTCTATACTACACCCTACATCTTATATACTACATAGTACACCCTACACCCTATATACTACACCCCATATTCTATATACTATACTATACTATACACACCAAGTACTACACACTATATACTACACCCTACATCCTATATACTATACCCCATATTCTATATACTACATACTACACCCTATATACTACACCCTACATCCTATATACTATACCCTATATGCTATATACTACATACTACACCCTATATACTACACCCTACATCCTATATACTACACCCTACATCCTATATACTACACCATACACCATAAATACTACACTTAACACACTATATACTACACCCTACATCCTATATACTACACCATACACCATAAATACTACACTTAACACACTATATACTACACCCTACATCCTATATATTACACCATACACCCTATATACTACATACTACATCCTATATACTTTACCATACATCATATATACTACACCATACACCCTATATACTACAGTACACCCCATATCCGATATACTACACCATGTACCCTATGTTCTACACCATGTACCCTATGTTCTACACCCTATATCCTATACCCTACATCCTATGTATTACACCCTACATACTATATACTACACCCAATATACTACACCCTACATCCTATATACTACACCCTACATCCTATATACTACACCCTACATCCTATATACTACACCCTACATCACACACCCTATATACTATACCCTACACACTATATACTACACCCTATATATTACACCCTACACCTTACACACTACACACTACACCCTACACACTATACTGTTAAGTGATTAATTGAATCTCAGTGAAAATGACGTTGTAATGATGTTCTGGTTCAGAGTTGGACTCACCTGAGGAGTTGGAGAAGAAGCGTATCTGCCGGATCATCACTCGTGATTTCCCACAGTTCTTCGCAGTAGTGTCCCGGATACGGCAGGACAGTCACCTGATCGGTCCGGAAGGGGGAGTTCTAAGCAGCTCATTGGTTCCTCAGGTGCAGGCAGTGTTTCCTGAAGGAGCTCTGACCAAGAGGATCCGTGTCGGGCTGCAGGTAGCACACACACTCACACATTCACATACACACACACACACACTCACACACACACACACACACACACACACACTCACACACACACACAGTATGCTCTCCCTCTTTATCTGTTTCTGTGTGTTTGAACGACAGGCTCAGCCAATAGAGGCTGACATAATAAAGAGGATTCTGGGAAATAAGGCGACGTTCAGCCCTATAGTCACTCTTGAACCCCGGAGACGCAAATTCCACAAACCCATTACCATGACAATCCCCATTCCCAAATCGTCCACCAATCAGGGCGGCAGTGGCGTGCTGGGAGACACGCCCACTCTGCGGTTACTGTGCAGTATTACAGGTGTGTGTGTGAACATTTGCAGCACAGCATTTATAAACTGATGATAAAGGTCACAAAAGGACAGGCGTGGTCGTGATCAGACAAACGTGTGTGTGTGTGTGTGTAGGAGGTACCACCCCAGCGCAGTGGGAGGACATCACCGGTTCGACTCCTCTCACCTTTATTAATCAGTGTGTCTCCTTCACCACCAACGTCTCAGCTAGGTAAGTGTCTCCTCTCAGCATGACCCAGCAGGTTCTCCCTCACTGTTCTGTGTTCTCACAACTCGTTCCAGGTCCCTGGTTTTCTTCTTCATCCTGTCGTATCCTTGCGATGGTTCTCAGGTTCTGGCTGATAGACTGCCGTCAGTCTCAGGAGTCGGTGACATTCTGCACGCAGCTGTATAAGGAGATCATCTGTGTTCCCTACATGGCCAAGTTTGTCATCTTCGCTAAGACCCTGGACCCGATCGAGGCGCGGCTGCGCTGTTTCTGCATGACAGACGACAAGATGGACAAGACTCTGGAACAGCAGGAGAACTTCACCGAGGTGGCACGCAGCCGAGACGTGGAGGTAGACTGAGCACTGAGCACTGAGCATGTGGGCGTGACAGGAAATACACCTCCTGTGTGTGTTTATCAGGGACGAGTGTGGGGTGAAGGTGTGTGATTTCTGTTTCAGGTTCTGGAAGGAAAGCCCATTTTTGCTGACTGTTTTGGGAACCTGGTTCCTCTGACTAAAAGTGGACAGCACCATGTCTTCAGCTTCTATGCCTTCAAGGAGAACCGTCTGGCTCTGTTCATTAAGGTACGTTTACATGATCACACACTGAGACATGGAGGAGGACACGGAGTCTAATAAAGATTTAGAGCTGTCTGACTGATTGATAGAGTGATTGATTGGTTGATTGATTGATTGATTGAGTAATTGATTGATTACCAGATCCGTGACAGTGCACAGGAGCCATGTGGTCGACTTTCATTCACCAAAGAACCAAGAACTTATCGCAGCCTTAACCACAAAGCCATCTGTAACCTGAACATCACACTTCCTGTTTACTCAAAGGTATGTGTGTGTGTGTGTGTGTGTGTGTGTGTGTGTGTGTGTGTGTGTGTGTGTTCAGAATATCTGTGGTTAATGTTCACACACATTTTTGTTTTCCATTCTTTGTTTTCAGGAGTCTGATTCAGACCAGGATGCTGATGAAGAGGTAAAATCACACCAAACTGTCCTGATATATGTTAGATACAAAGTGTGTGTGTGTGTGTAGTTATATGTAAATGTTTTTTTTTCTTTACAGAGTGAGAAGACCCATGACGGAGGTAAGAGTTAACTGTATGAATGACAGTGTAAATATCAGTCTAGTGTATCAGTGTGTGTTTGAATGGATCCTTGACTAACGTGCCGTGGCTCACGCACACTTCACCCTCACACTCTGTTTCTGTTCTGCTCAGAACTCCATACAACAGAGGTGTGACCTTGTTCCTATACTGTATTAAACCCCTGTCTACCCTGAACTGATTTCCTCTTCATGGAGTTCTGACCTCTGATCATTTTCACTCATATAAAAACTTCAGATGACCCTCCAGAATGACTCTTTACCTCCAGCTGAACCTCTCAGTGTGTGTGTGTGTGTGTGTGTGGAGGTGGGGTTATTACTGTGGTGTACCAGTCAGACACTTAGACACTCAGACAGACACTCAGACACTCAAACAGACAGTCAGTCAGACAGTCAGACAGACACTTAAAAAGACACTCAGACCGACATTCAGTCAGACAGACACTAAGACACACAGTCAAACAGACAGTAAGTCAGACACTCAAACAGACAGACAGTCAGACAGACAGTCAGACAGTCAGACAGACAGTCAGACACACAGACAGGCAGTCAGACACTCAGAAAGACACTAAGACAGACATTCAGTCAGACATTCAGTCAGACACTCAGACAGACACACACTCAGACAGACACATAGACAGACACAGACAGACACACAGACACACATTCAGACAGACAGACACACACACAGACAGACACTCAGGCAGACAGTCATACAGACAATCAGACAGACAGTCAGACACAGACAGACACTACGACAGACACTACGACAGACAGAGTCAGACACTCAGACAGACACACAGACACCCATTTAGGCAGACAGACAGAACCACAGACAGACACTCAGGCATACAGTCAGACAGACAGTCATACAGACAGTCAGACACGTAGACAGACACACAGACAGACACACAGGCAAACAGACAGACAGTCAGTCACTCAGACAGTCAGTCAGACAGTTAGACAGTCAGACAGACAGTCAGACAGTCAGTCAGACAGTCAGACACTCAGACAGACAGACAGTCAGTCAGACACTCAGACACACAGACAGGCAGTCAGACACTCAGAAAGACACTAAGACAGACATTCAGTCAGACAGTCAGACACTCAGACAGACACACAGACAGACACACAGACACACATTCAGACAGACAGACACACACACAGACAGACACTCAGGCAGACAGTCATACAGACAATCAGACAGACAGTCAGACACTCAGACAGACACTAAGACAGACAGAGTCAGACACTCAGACAGACACACAGACACCCATTTAGACAGACAGACACTCAGGCATACAGTCAGACAGACAGTCATACAGACATTCAGACAGACACGTAGACAGACACTTAGACAGACACACAGACAGACACACAGGCAAACAGACAGACAGTCAGTCACTCAGACAGTCAGTTAGACAGTCAGACAGTCAGACAGTCAGTCTGACAGTCAGTCTGACAGTCAGTCAGACACTCAGACAGATAGTCAGGCACACTCAGACAGACAGACAGTCAGACAGTCAGTCAGACACTCAGACAGACACTCAGACAGACACACAGGCAAACACACAGACAGACAGACAGTCAGTCAGACAGACAGACAGACAGACAGACAGTCAGACACTCAGATACAAACTCAGACAGACAGACAGACACTCAGACAGACAGACAGTCAGTCAGACACTCAGACAGACAGTCAGAAAGACTGTCAGTCAGAAATTCAGACAGAGAAACAGTCAGACACTCAGACAGACACTCAGACAGACATTCAGTCAGACAGTCAGATAGACAGACAGTCAGTCAGGCACTCAGACAGACTCTCAGACAGACACACAGACAGACACACACTCAGACAGACAGAAAGACACAGACAGACAGTCATACAGACAGTCATACAGACAGTCAGACACTCAGACAGACACACAGACAGACACACAGGCAAACACACACACAGACAGTCAGTCAGACACTCAGACAGACAGACAGTCAGACAGTCAGTCAGACAGACACTCAGACAGACAGACAGTCAGTCAGACACTCAGACAGACAGTCAGACAGACTGTCAGTCAGACATTCAGACAGACAAACAGTCAGACACTCAGACAGACATTCAGTCAGACAGACAGTCAGACACTCAGATACAAACTCAGACAGACAGGCAGACACACAGACAGACACTCAGACAGACAGACAGTCAGTCAGACACTCAGTCAGTCAGACATTCAGACAGACAAACAGTCAGACACTCAGACAGACATTCAGTCAAACAGTCAGATAGACACACAGACAGACAGTCATACAGACAGTCATACAGACAGTCAGACACTCAGACAGACAGACAGACAGACAGGCACACAGACAGGCACACAGGCAAACAGACAGACAGACAGTCAGTCAGACAGGCAGACACTCAGACAGACAGTCAGTCAGACACTCAGGCACACTCAGACAGACAGTCAGTCAGACACTCAGGCACACTCAGACAGACACTTAGACAGACACACAGACAGACACACAGACAGATAGACAGACACTCAGACAGGCGCACAGGCAGGCAGACAGACAGACAGACAGTCAGTCAGACACACACTCAGACAGACAGTCAGACACACAGACAGAGACACAGACAGACAGTCAGTCAGACAGACAATCAGACTGAAACACAGACAGACTCAGACAGACAGTCAGACAGACACACAGACAGACTTAGACAGACAGTCAGACTGAGACACAGACAGACAGTCAGAGAGAGACACAGACAGACAGTCAGACTGAGACACAGACAGACACTCAGACAGACAGTCAGTTACTTTCTTCTTACTGCATGTAGAACAAGACACAACCAAGTGGTTTACATTAGTGAAAACATACCAAGCTCCACCCTGGAGCCTACAGACACGTCTCACACTATGAACACGTCTCACACACCGAACACGCCTCACACAGAACACGCCTCACACTCTGAACACGTCTCACACCCAAAACACGTCTCACACCCAAAACACGTCTCACACACCAAACACGTCTCACACGTTTCACACAGAACACGTCTCACACGCCGAACTCGTCTCACACTCTAAACACGTCTAACACAGAACACGTCTCACACACTAAACACATCTCACACTCTGATCACGTCTCACACTCTGAACACGTTTCGCACACAAAACACGTCTCACACTCCGAACTCGTCTCACACAGAACACGTCTCACACTCCGAACTCATCTCACACTCCGAACTCATCTCACACTCCGACCACGTCTCGCACTCTGAACATGTCTCACACTCTGAACACGTCTCACACACCAAACACGTCTCACACCGAACCCGTCTCACACACCGAACCCGTCTCACACACCGAACCCGTCTCGCACACCGAACCCGTCTCGCACTCCGAACACGTCTCACACAGAACACGTCTCACACAGAACACGTCTCGCACAGAACACGTCTCGCACAGAACACGTCTCGCACAGAACACGTCTTGCACTCCGAACCTGTCTCACACTCCGAACACGTCTGACACAGAACACGTCTCACACTCCGATCACGTGTCTCACACTCCGAACACGTCTCACACACCGAACACGTCTCACACACCGAACACGTCTCACACACCGAACAACTCTCACACTCTGAACACGTCTCACACTCTGAACACGTCTCACACACCAAACACGTCTCACACTCCGAACACGTCTCACACTCTGAAGATGTCTCAGCTGGGTAAAGGGAAATTGATGGGGGATGTTTTATTATTTTTCATAAATCATTTATTTATTTACTGCATGAGCACTTCTGTTGCTTTGCATGGAAATAACTTGACTTACTCATGTAACGTGTGTGTGCGTGTGTGTGCATCTGGTGTGTGTTTCTGAACAATCTTGAGATTGACTCTGTTTCATTTTGCTCTTCACTGATGTTACATTTCCAGTAGTTCTCCTTTTCCTCCTCTGTAATGTGTCTGGTTTTGTGAACGTCTTTAAGCAAGTTATTTCCTGTGAATTGTTCCAAGACCTTTTCTTTCCTCCCCTCTGCTTAGCCGCTAGCCGTAAATCTCCGGATCCATCAGTGTGATATAATGATTTATTTACTGAAATATTAGTGGACTTTACCCCTCATCTGACTGTATTTCACCTGCGCTGACCAGTTGTCCAATATCTTTTGTCCTCTTCATTTCCCTTTTGTTATGTAAATGTCTCTTGCTCAAGACGAAGACGAAACTGAATCAACAGAATTCTCCACACTGCACACACACATCCTTCATGATCCAGCAACCCTCGCCAGTCCTGATCTCCTCTCAGATGTCTCGGATATGAAGCAGGACCTCATTAAAATAACAGGCTTCCTGACCCATGAGGTTTCAGAGCCATCTCTGGTGGATGGGTTTAAATACTATGTAGATAATGAAGAGGAAGAAGAGCCATTTGAGATAGTCGAAAGGGTCAAAGAGGACCTGGAGAAGATGGAAAAAGTTCTAAATGTCGGAAACTTCAGCAAAGAAACCGAAGAGAAAAGTCATGTGAGCGAACCGTTACTTACAGAAGTTAGAATCGCGAGAGCCACTGTTTGCAGTTCTGTTCCACAAAAAGATGCATCTGAAATGGTTTCACATCTGAGAACAGATTTGGAGAGCTATCTCCACCACCTGCCTGTGACTGTCTGTCCTGTCCAAGAAGACAAGGTCATTGTAGAGACATTTACAGAAGTTGTGCTACCTCGGAAGCGCCATGCTCCACGAATCAAAAAACCAACAAGAAAGAAGCTGAAAGAACGAGAGTTTGTAAGCTGTAGCTCTGAAGATGAGCTGGAGAGGATGAGCTCTGAGGAATCACTCGATGGAGACACGCTTCTTGGAGACGTGGAGCTTGAAGTGCCACCTGCATCTCCTAAAGTTGTTGAGACTCCCATCGGGTCCATCAAAGACAGAGTCAAAGCACTTCAGATGAAAGTGGAAGAGGAGAACAAGGAGGAACATGTCAAGGTCAGAGAGGTGAAGCGAGGAACTGATGTCCAGAGCAAAGCAGAGGTCAACTACATGCCTCCACCTAAATCTCCGAAATCGCCCCGGTCTCAGACTGAGAGAATAGAACACTCCATGTCTGTAAGGGAGCTGATGAAGGCATTTCAAACAGGACAGGACCCGTCAAAGAGCAAATCTGGACTCTTTGAACATCAAGCGATTACTCGGCTGGTGGTTACTTCTGCAATAGAAGAAAGCACAAACACTCAGATATCAGACCTACAGACCTCAGAGATGACTTCTCAGAGCATCACAGGAGAAACACCACAAACCATCAGTGACCAACATCAACAAAATAAGATAGCGATTAGTGATGAAATGATAGATGATCAGGCACTAAGAACATCAGAGGAGCCTCGTGTTAGGAAACCGAGTGTGAAACTTCATCGAGAAGAACTTCAAGCTGAAGACTGCACAGTAAATCTGGAAGTGTGGCACCATGAGGAAGAACAGTTTAGTCCAAAAACAGTGCACAATAACCAACTAGGCACCAGCTATGGACAAAGAACATCTGAAGAACCACAGATTAGTCCAGACCGGAAACCTTCTGAAGACTTTAGCGCTGTTATTAAGGAAGAACTAGAGGAGCATCCAGAGTACCAGATGTTTATCAAGGCAGCAGGTACCTTCCCAGTCAGACACCCATCATACAGTGAGACCTGGGTAATACAAGATGGAGATCAGGTGGAGCACACAGCTGTGGAACACCATTCATATAAACCTACACCAGCAGTCAGGTTGGCTCCTGTGGTGGTCCAGAGGAAGAAAGGTATTTCATCTGTAATTCACAATGAGCAACTGGAAGCAGGTGGAGATACAGCTGACCTCATGTTCAGGAACAGGAGAGCTAAAACAAGCCTAGGAGAGGATGAAGCTTCTGAAGAGTTTAACCGGTCTGAACAAACAAGTCCAGAAGACCAGCCCGAGGAGAAGAGTGCAATGCAAGTAGAAGACACAGCGAGTGAAAGTCCAACCAAAAGTGCAAGACTTGAAGTAAGACATGAGACAGAAGAAGAGGACCAACAAAACCAAGACACAATGCAAGAGATCAGAAGTCCAATCCATACTGAGCTGGAGTTCATGCAGAAGTCACCCAGTGATATCAACCAAACAGAACAGGAGATCAGACACCAGTTGAGTCAGGATATGTGTACTGATGAGGTTTCCACTCTAGGAACTCCTGAGTCTGAAGACTTTCACCAACCACATGATCTGAAGGACCACCAGACTGGAAAGATAAGTGATCTTCAAGTAAAGTCACCTGTGATGACACCTGATAAAGAGGATCTCTATTTCCAACAGTCTCTTGTATCAACAGAAATCAGAACGGTCCAGACGGAGCCTGAGGAGACACATGTCCATGAGACAGAGAACGTCCAGCATGTGTATATGAGTACAGTGAAAAAGACAGAAACACACTCTGACACAGAGAAGCCGGAGGAGGTTGAGGATGAACCTGTTATCTCAGATCAGAATTCGGCTAACGGCTACGAGGCTTCTGTACCTGAGGAGACGAATCCATTCAGAGAGATTCACGAGATTTCTTCTGAAGTTCAGCCAACGCCTTATTTCACATCATCTACATACAGACCTAATGTCCTTTATGACCTACAGTGTGTAACAAGTCATCCTGAAAACGAATTCCAATCAGATTCTCAGGAAGTAACACCTGTTACAGAGGACGTTGTTACTCACCAGTCTGCTGACTCTGTCCAGGTGTCAGTAAGACAAATAGAAAGTCCAGTCCAGACTGATAGAGCAGGTTTAGATGAGACAGAGGAAGACCACGAGTCTGTGTATATGACTGTGGTGGAAAGGTTGTCACCTACTGAAATCCAGACGCAAATCCACACCGAAATGGAAATACGTGTCAATGTGGGAGTGGACGGTCCAGTTCAGGATCTGTATGACACCTATCAGGTATATAGACTTGAAGAAACTGTTCAGACTGGAGATGATGATGAGGTTTCGTCTGAAGAACATCAGCAAAGGTTGTGTAGTCCAGAAAACCTCCGTGACTTACAGCCTGTAGTAATGAGCGGTCCTGAAAGTGCCTTCCAGGTAGACCCTCAGGAGACTGTTCCTGATGAGGACGATCTCTCTTCTCCTGACTCATCACCTCGAAGGAAACGTCCAGTCCAAACAGAGCTTGAGAAAACAGAGCTTCGTGAGACGGAGGTGGAGGAAGACCAGCATGGGTTAATGTCAGAAACTGATGAGGTTTACTTTGTAGAAACTGCCAAGTCTGAAAGTGTCCAGGAAATTCAGCACATATTGTCAAGACCTGACAGTTTAGGAGACCTACAGCCTGTAACCATGAGTGACCCTAAAAGCAAATGCCAAGGAGACTCACTGGAGACGTCACCTTTTAAAGACGATTTGTCTCCCAATACGTCTCCTGATTCCATTGAGCCAAGTCCAACCAAGGAGTTTCCATGTCCTGACTCTTTAGAGACAAGTCCTGTGGGCCAGAGGCCAGATTCCAAAAGCCCAGAGCTGTTCCCTCAGACCACCAGTGAAGTGCACATCAGTCAGCCTGGAGTCAACCTGACAGAACAGACTGAGCTGGAAATTAGTCCTGAAATGATTACTCAGGAAGAAGCTGAGATTTCAGCCTCACCAGGTTTAACACCAGAGCCATGTCTACTGGATGAAGAACAGCTACAAAGCAGTAGTCTAGTACAAAGACAGGCTACATCCAGTGACCAGATTCTATATATGGGTCTGAAAGATGAAATGTTTGAGGAAATGAAGGATCCTGAAAGGGAGATGTTTGATTCAGGCAGTTCTGTGGAGCTGATCCAAAATGAGGCTCATGCCTCTGTATACTCTGAACTTTCTGATACACAGGAGCCATCTGTAGAAGATGAAGAGGAAGATGAGGAGATCGGTGAAGTGAAAAAGCAGTTTACTCCTGAGGATATGATGTTTAAGATGGCAGCAAAAATCCGGGTCTTTGATGAGATTGAAAAGGAAACCAAAACAAGAAAGGTTAGATTTGATTTCACCACTTCATCCCAAGATATTGATGATGAGATTCAGGGAAAAGAAGAAGACTTTAAGTCCTCTGATGTAAGTCCACTGGGACATGAAGAGGAAGACACAAAGCAAAAGTGTCAAGCTGTGTCTGGTAAAGATGACACACCACTAACTGAACTGCCACAAGAGGAACCTGAGCCAGAACCAGCCTTGGATGAGGGTCAGGTCTCAGAGTCGACTTACAGCCATGAACATGAAGCTTCAGAGATGGAGATGGAGATGGCGTTACCTATGCAAATTCACATCGACAGAAAAGAGCTGATCCATGAAGACTTTTCTTCTGAGTGCCTTATAAACGAAGACAACTCTGAGACGATGGCCGAGGATTCGGCTGTAACGTTAGTGGGAAACAAAACTGACAGTTGGTCTGATATGGAGTGTCACATGACCAGTGAAGAAACTGAAGAGATGTCTCCGTCTGTTCTTGACACACTGCATCCTATAATTGATGGACAAGCTGTGGAAGAACATAATGGAGAAGAATCGCAAACAGATTCAGAACCGATTCACAAAGATTTCGTCCCCTGGAGTGCAGACATGGATGACGACGAAAGCTTCAACTCACAGATCGACACTGAAGAGCGAAAAATGTCTTCCCAGACCTCAGAGTCCCGCTCTCAGGGGTCTACACCTGACATGCCTCCTGCTCGGTCTCCTACAGAAAATGGGCAGCCGAACCCTTTCCTGTTCCAGGAAGGGAAGCTCTTTGAAATGACAAGAGGTGGTGCTATTGATATGAGCAGAAGGAGCGTGGAAGAAGAGCGGGACGCATTTGTCTTTTTCCCCATAAGTGAGGACACGTTAAATTCTGAGGACACGGTGAGTGAGCAGGTCGGGGAAAGTCGATCAGTACTCACAACCTCACAGGAACTTTCATTAGATCTAAAAAGTGTCGATACAGGATGTCCAGATGTTTCTGGTCCTTCAGATCAGCCCAGAGATTTTGAAAGCAGTTCAGAGAGCCCAAAAGAGAAAGATCTGGAAACGGATCAACCAATAGCAGACATCAATACAGCCGTGTCTACAGTGACCCGATCCATCTACTCTGAGGACGACATGGAGTCATCTGACTCATCAGCAGAGGACAATCAGCACTCAGTAATTGAAATACCTACACCTACCCAAGATGATAATGCTCTCTGTGGTGAAGAGACGGAGATATCGTCACACTGGTCCATCAGTTCACCAGATCCTCCTGCAGAACCCGAGATCAGGAAACCAAAGTCCAAGATTCCAGTGAAAGCTTCCAGCTTTGACCACTCTTTGGGTAGAGATGAGTCTAATGAGCGAAACCAAAGACCCAAATCCGAGGCAGATGTTATCTTCTCAGAGTCCATCAGCGGTGTTCGTTCTTCACCAAAACCAAAGACTGCTGTATCCAGAATACCGGTGTGTGTAGAACATGTTCCCTCAGGTGCACCTCGTTCAGGCCCGCTTCACCACACTCATGAAGATACAAGTTCTCCAGATGAAAAGGACAGTCCCCAGACTGTCCTCGATGGGGACGGCAGCTCCACGCCGCTCCGCCCTCCGTCTATAGGGGAGGATCTGTTTGAAACCGGACCGAACTGGGAGGATTGTGTAGAGACGCAGATGCAGAGACTGTCAGTGAGCAGTAGTCCAGATCAGAGTAAAGGTACCTCCATGGTTCATGGCCCCTTCTTCCCTACCCTTCAAAACAGAACCCTTAGTTCCAGTTCTCAGTTTGTGTTTATACCTATCTTGTCTTGTCTTGTCTTGTCCCTGTCCTGTCCTGTCCTGTCCTGTCCTGTCCTGTCCTGTCCTGTCTTGTCCCTGTCCTGTCCTGTCCTGTCCTGTCTTGTCCTGTCCTGTTGTAGTCTTTGTTTATGCACATATTCAATGTTCTAATCTCAAGATTGACATATTTAAGCTAAACACAGTATTTCATTCATGTCTCTAATAATTTACGTCCCTTTGTCATGGATTTCTATCATTTGAATGTATTTTATTTCATATTTTTTTACTCCATTCATTAATCACTCCAGTTTCTCTGCAGTAATGAAACCTGTTCCTTGTTCCTCAGACTTTGAGCATGTTCAGTAAAGCATGTCCTTTTACTGCACTGATCACATATCTGATTATAAAAAGGTTTATACGTGATGTTCACAGTGGATTGGAACGACGACGCTGACCGTAAAGAGGAGATTTTGTCCATCGTTGCTGATCTTCTCGGGTTCAGCTGGACAGGTGAGAAGATCAGGCAGGTGTTCTCTGTCAGAGTCGACGCCTCAAAGCCTTGTCTTTAACCTGTTGAGTGTGTGTTGTCATGTATAGAGCTAGCTAAAGAGCTGGAGTTCAGTGAAAATGAAGTTCAGCAGGTTCGAGTGGAGAACCCAAACTCACTGCAGGAACAGAGCACCGCCCTGCTGCAGCGCTGGACTGAGCGCGAGGGCAAACACGCCACCGGTTAGTGCTGGACATGTTCATTTTAATAGCACACAGGAAGTGTACTACTAATACTGAGTGTGTGTGTGTTTGTGTGTGTGTGTGTGTGTGTTCAGAGGACTGCCTGATAAAGAAACTGACTAAAATAAACCGCATGGACATCGTCCACCTCATCAAGACTCAACTGAACAAATCAGTGCAGGAACAAACGTCCAGAACATACGCTGAGATTGAGAGGACACTGGACCACAGTGAAGGTATAGTACACACACACGCACACACACACACACACACACACACACATATACAGTGCAGTACATGTATTTCACTACAGTACTCCAGTAATATGTCTGTGTGTGTGTGTGTGTGTGTGTGTGTGTATAGCTCTGTCCTCAGTACAGGAGGTCAGCCCCCGGACAGTGAGGATAGTAGATGTTTCCCAGAAGCCCCCAGCTGCAGTGTCAGAGGAGGACCTATCAGTGGCCTCACTGCTCGACATTCCTTCCTGGGCGGAGCCTGTAGGCCACACCCACTCCGAGAGTATCCATGGAGACATGTTAGAGGAGCTGGAGGTCACACAGTATGTCCCCTTTATTATTTATTATTATTATTATTATTATTATTATTATTATTATTAAAGGTTGCAGCACCACGGCGTGATGTAAACCAGACGCCTTATTTTAACTCTCTCTGGTCACGTGACCAGTCACCTGACCTGTATATGCTGCTGGTGTGTGTGTTTCAGAGATATGTGGGGGTGTCAGGAGGGTGGACCCGACTCAACACACACGTCTCCAGCAGCAGCAGTAAGTCTCTGAGTGTGTTGTTGTGTCAGTGTGTCATGACACACACACATTCTTCACCTCAGTCTGAAACTCTCCCAGGTTCAGTTATAATAATAAACTTATTCATTATTCTTCTTTAATACGTTATTCATGATCAGTTAGTAATCATTAATTATATAGATTTATAAATTTATGTAGTTTTATCTGATAGTTTTATTAAAATGTGACTGTTTTATTAGACATTTCATTTGTGACGTTTAAATCTTTCATGTGTAAAAAAAACTTAGTTTTAGCCCCGCCCACTAAACATGTCTCAGTCCTGCCCACAAAACACACATCTCACTGAGACGTGTTTAGTGGGCGGGACTGAGACGTGTGTTTAGTAGGCGGGACTGAGACGTGTTTAGTAGACGGGGCTAAAACGTGTTTAGTGGGCAGGACTGAGACGTGTTTAGTGGGCGGGACTGAGACGTGTGTTTAGTAGGCGGGACTGAGACGTGTTTAGTAGACGGGGCTAAAACGTGTTTAGTGGGCAGGACTGAGACGTGTTTAGTGGGCAGGACTGAGACATGTTTAGTGGGCGGGACTGAGACATGTGTTTAGTAGGTGGGACTAAGAGGTGTTTAGTAGACAGGGCTAAAACGTGTTTAGTGGGTGGGACTGAGAGGTGGGACTGAGACGTGTTTAGTAGACAGGGCTAAAACGTGTTTAGTGGGCAGGACTGAGACGTGTTTAGTGGGTGGGACTGAGAGGTGGGACTGAGACGTGTTTAATAGACAGGGCTAAAACGTGTTTAGTAGACAGGGCTAAAACGTGTTTAGTGGGCAGGACTGAGACGTGTTTAGTGGGTGGGACTGAGAGGTGGGACTGAGACGTGTTTAATAGACAGGGCTAAAACGTGTTTAGTAGACAGGGCTAAAACGTGTTTAGTGGGCAGGACTGAGACGTGTTTAGTAGGCGGGACTGAGACGTGTTTAGTAGGCAGGACTGAGACGTGTTTAGTAGGCGGGACTGAAACTTGGGTTAAGTGGGCGGGACTAAAACTTGGGTTAAGTGGGTGGGACTGAAACTTGGGTTAAGTGGGTGGGACTGAAACTTGGGTTAAGTGGGTGGGACTGAAACTTGGGTTAAGTGGGTGGGATTGAGACGTGAGCTTGGCACATGAATCTTCAGCTCAGTGGAGTAACTGTGTAAACTGAAGAGACTGTCCCATGTTTATTTACTACACTGATTCCCAGCAGCCTACACTGACCTCCTCTCTCCACTTCAATCATCTGATCTTTCAAAAACCTCTTTATCTATTACGTTCTACAATCCAGCTCTCAGCTGAAGATCAGAATCCAGATCAGACCCAGAGTGAACCTGAAGATCACAATGTCCTGAGTCTCTCAACTGCACCTGGACCCCCAAAGCCACACATCTTCAACTTCAGTCAGTCTTCTGTTGACAGGTTTTCAAGTGAGCTTACAACACACCAAAGTGAAGTTGTGACCTACACATCACAAGAACGTGCAGAGGAACATCTGGGATCTTCACCTGATGATCTTTCACCTGTGTATGAGAAAAGTGACATGGAAGAAAGTGAGAAGTCCTCCTCAGAGTTCCTACAGTCCCGTGTCTCTGGCTCTGAGCCTGTCCTGCAGCTCACTCAGACCGATCAGGGACCTGCAGAGGAACTTTCAACATCAGTGGATCAAGATGACTTGGCACAGCAAACCCCAGACCTCACCAGGACACCTTCTGATTACGTTTTTGTAAATCCAGAATCAGATCAGCTTGCAGCTGGAGAACATGCTGTGTTTGATTCAGCGTGTGATGATGGAAGTAACAAGGAGAACCAGGAACCATCAGAAGGTTGGAATGAAGTGTCTCAAATACCTGAAGCAGAAATGGACGCTGTTAGACCAGTAGAACCTTCTATGATGATTATATCAACTGATCAGCCTGCTGGATCTCCAGAAGAATCTCTACAACAGGTACATCATTTAGAGGAACTCTGTGATGACCAACATTTTTCTCCACAAGAACACAAAGACAGTCTTGAAGACATCCACAACGTCTACACTGAAGATACAGAAATCCAGTGTGAGGAACGGTTTGAAGAGAAGGACATTTCAGACTCTTCCATACTAAAGGAGAGTGTTCAGCGAGATGTTTCACCATGTTCTCATTCAGATGTTTCTCCACAAACACCAGACACCGTCCGAGTCTCACAGCACTTTGAGTTTGGGGAATTTTTTGGGGCACCAGAACCAACCACTGATCAGGAGTCATATCAGCTTTTCAGCAAACTTCCTGAGACCACTGTGTCACAAAGCTTGAAACGTCCACAGTCGGAATCTTCAACATCTCAGTCATCGGCGGAGCCTTCATTCAGCCACAGTTTCTCTAAATTTGACCAAACTTCTGTACGCTCTTTAAGCACTGATGAAGCTTTGGCATTACTTCAAAAACTTGTACCTACAGAAAATCCACTGACTGGTGTAGGGACAACCTTAAAGAGCACAGAAGAGTCGAGAAGAGCTGAAAATCATGATGAAACCTTCACTAAAGTGGGTTCCCAAGATGAGGAGCCTGAAGTCATGAGGATGCAGGAAGGTCATGCTCAGGTTCTCCAGAGTTCCCTCTACACAGAAGAAGAGCAGGAGATGGTTTTGGATTGCTCAGAACCAGGACTGGAACAAAATGTACAAAACCTGTCCTGGGAAACGTTTGTTAGCGTAAAGCCACAAGAACGCAGTGCTGAAGATCTGAGAACATCTGAGACTGGTGAAGATGAGAACCAGGACACTGTCCAGGGCTGCATGGATGCACCAGTCATCCAGGAAGCTTTAGAAGAGTCTGAGGAAACAGACAAATCACCAAAACGGAAGAAAAGTTTAGAATGTTACACATGTTCTTTTGAAGAACCTCCTCCTTATAGGGATGTTATGGATGATGATGATGATGATGATCAAAGGATGGTAAGATCTGAGCATGGTCCTACTCCCCATTTTTTTATGCCCAGCTTCAACTTTTGCACCTCCTAAGTCCTGGCACGAAGTAGACATTTTAGTTTCTGTAGTTAGACGAATCAGCAGGATTTGAACCTCATGATGTTCTGCGCTTGAAAAGCTGCTTCTGACCCTCTGAAGCTCCCACTGCTGCATGATGAGATTGAGATAAAATTATGTAGAGAAGATTCTGGAAGGGACGTGGTGTAGATTATCTACAGATGGACCGATGGCTCCTGCACTGATTTGGTTGATGATGATTGTGTTGTTTGCATGAATGTCCTGTGTGATGCTCCTGCATGTTCTCCTGAGACCCGAGGTTCTCCTTTACTCCTTTTCTTCAGTCAGGGTGATGATCAGATGTTTAAATCAGACTGAAGGTAACTGAACAGTGGCCTTTTGTTTCTGTTTCTGATCATGACCTGTTTGCAGTGGGCTGTGTTTCATTGAGTTTGGCTTCTTCTCCCTCAGTTGTATAATGATGATGATGATGATGATGGTGATAATGATGGTAGACCTGCTGCTCTGTGAAGAACCTGTTTCTAATCTCTTGGTAGAAGTCTTGACCTGGACATGAGTGCACTGTTCTTTTTATTTACTTCTTTACCCCAGACCCTGTGTGTGTGGTGTGTGTGTGTGGTGTGTGTGTGTGTGTGTGTGTGTGTGTGTGTGTGTGTGTGTGTGTGTGGTGTGTGTGTGTGTGTGTGGTGTGTGTGTGTGTGTGTGTGTGTGTGGTGTGTGTGTGTGTGTGTGTGTGGATAGCTTTATTACAGCAGTGGGTGTGTGTGTGTGTGTGTGTTAACAGGTTGATGGAGAAGCTGATGTTCCACAGACTAAAGCTGAGGAACCGTACATGGAGGAACAGGGAACCCTGAACATGACACAGGTACCTTCTTATAACCCCTTAACCACTACCCATTAACCACTACCCCTTAACCCCTACACCTTAAGCACTAACCCTTAACCACTACCCCTTAACCCCTACCCCTAAGAACTACCACCTTAACCCCTACCCCTAACCACTACCCCTTGACCACTACCCCTTAACCCCTACTCCTTAACC
>JAOVVF010000033.1:11149733-11159801 GCA_028565595.1 Duopalatinus emarginatus | reverse complement strand
AGAGAGACAGAGAGAGACAGAGAGAGAGAGAGACAGAGAGAGAGAGAGAGAGACAGAGAGACAGAGAGAGAGAGAGAGATCTCGTGCTGAAAGGTTTTAACATCATTGGGCTGAAAGTATTGATCACGTGACAGTGGGGTCTCCAGTGTAGTTAAAAAGGTGCAATATCATCATCATCATCATCACCAGACAGATCTGCGCGCGCTGCATCTACACACACACACACACACACACACAGAGAGAGAGAGAGAGAGAGAGAGAGTGCACGCGCCGGGACGGAGACACATCACGCTCTCGCAGGTCGCACGAGCCCGAGGTTCTCCAGATCTCCAGCAGGTACTCGACCCATACTACTGTACTATACTACTGTACTATACTACTGTACTACTGTACTGATTAGTGTGCATGCATTAGTATATAATATTATATACATACATATATATATATGATTATACTGTATGCGCGCGTGCTTAGTATAACTTCGTTTACACCAAACATCACGTGATCTGTACAACAGAAATTAACCGTCATCGCCTGCCGGTCGCCATGGAAACGTCCTTAAACCGCATCCTACATTACTACAGTACTAAACAGCATGGTATCAGTCTGCGCTATGGCTCTGTCCTCATCCGCGTACTAACCAAACGAAGACTCCTAACTAACTAGGTGACCTACAGTTAGGTTTAGTGCTTTATTTAACCAGAAGTGGTAATGATCAGGAACCTGAGCAGATTTTTTTACTAACCCGCATGATCCACACTACCTCACTAAGAAGTCCTCGAGCGCAGGAGTGCGCGGTGTGGTGGTTTGGGACACGGCCAGTGTTCCTCTGCCTGCTTGAGTGTTCTGGTACAGCGCGCATGCGCAAAGGATACATGTCCATGCATAGCTGTATAAAGCAGAATAAGCCTTTTTTTATTGTATTAATATTCATTTTTTATTATTAATATTAATTAATATTATTATATTACACAACAATCAACACGATAATAATACTATTACATAATACTACTATATATTTATAGATGTTATATTATTATTATTAGGTTTTTTTTAATTAATAATAATATTTATTGTTTAGTCTTACACTTCATATTTGGAAAGTTTTCTTTTTGACATAATTAGTAAAGGCCCTAGGACTCGAAATGACTCAAATATAAGTATGATTAATGTAATAATGCTGCATGTTATTGGTTTTATCAGTTTTATCAGGCTTTAATCAATTAATCTACATTTAATTTAATTTATTTAATCATTAAATCACAAGCTGAAACATGTCGGTCTGGTTGTATATAGTCAGTGCACGTGATTAAGGACAGGTCTTTATTTGAGTTTAATTATTTATTTTCTGAATCATTGTGGTTAGTACATTTAACAAACAGTGTCACTAATAGTGGAACCTAATCAGTAGATGTAGCAATTTATTATAGATTTAAAATCAAGTTCTTAACTGACGATCAGAAAAGTCAGAAAATCAAATCATACATCAGATTTTCACTGAATTTTTACTGGAGGATTCAATAAGACAGAATGTCAATGTACAACGTGCAAACATCAACGACGGTAATGATAATTCTATGATAAGCAACATTAATGCTAGCATGGTAGCTAGCTAGCTTAAGGTCTTTAATAGATAGTTTACTTCCTGCAGTAGTAGTAGTAGTAGACATGCCTAACTGTGTTATTGTAGAATGTAGTAGTTATATATTCTGATCATAAATAGGTTGCGCTTTCTTACAGGAGATCGACTTATTTTGGTTAGTTGTTAAATAAACATGTGAGTAACTAGTCAGTAACAATACAAATATTATTCGTCATGCATGAAATGTTATGTTATCCGGGTTGAATAAAAACAGAAATTTTTACTTTTTAAGGGTAGTTTTTTGTAACTCCACCCCCTTTAGTCCCACCTCTAAAAAAATTGACAGTTGGAATTTGATCAGAAATCCAGAAAAGATTAAATTTCCACTTTAAACTCAATAATTGAAATTGAACACAACCACAGCTTAGTACTGTATTACACAATCATAACTGAACACATTGTAAGCAGTATGATAAGATAAGTGGGTATTTATTATATACAGAAGATCTTTTTACTGCCGACCTCTTTAGCGTAATCTCCTCAGGACATGTGAACGACCTTGAACGCTCTTTTTCAAACAGTAAATAAATAATAAATAATAAATAAACAATAAATAGGATGTGTTTGTGTACGACTGCGTCCTCATTACCTCTTCCACTCTTCAGGGTACAGAATCTTTACCTTCATCTGATCCCTGGAACTAGAACACAGCCATGAATTTTGTAATGAAGGCAGCGTTGGGAGGTGGGTACAGCGTGTGCGTGTGTGTGTGTGTGTGTGTGTGTGTGTGTGTGAGATGAAGAGGTTGTGTTATATGGCCTGAGTCAGCACTGGAGTGCCGCAGCAGCAGCAGCAGTGTTTAATGGTGTCCCGGATTCAGCCGCAGTCATTCTGTAACGCTGCACTCAGACATCAGGAGAATATCAGCACAGACTGACAGCTAACAGGCTAACGTCAGCAAACCTGAAAGGAAATTCTGAGATGTTATCATTTTTAATCACATTTCCTATAATTCCTACATTAGCTTGATAAGGAAATGATCAAATCTGACAGGATTTCTGACAGGAAATTTTAAAGTCATACGTATAAATGTTCACAAAACGTTCACGCTTAATGCTAGGCTAGTGTTTAGCACCTAACTGTCTAACATGGACTTGCCTGACAAGATTGTTTAACAATCCTACTAAAGGTTTCATTTTTATTTTTAAATATTAGCAAGTTAACCAAAAGGCTACAATTTTAATAGCATTTCTAAAAATTGTATACTCAGATTTTGAAATCTTAATAATCTTTCTTGTGAATGCTATCTGACATGAGCTAACCTGACAGGATTTTTTTAAAGAAAAATATTTATAACCAATCCAGTCTTTACCTCTTGTGTTGAGCGAACCTGTCAGGATTTATTAGCCGTTATAATCCTCACCGCTAACAGTACCTAGCTAACCAGCATTTTAGCACCTAGCAACGTGTAATTTAACCTTAATTTAAAGCCATATTCATTAAGGCTCATGAATTTTCCCTGCTAAATAAACTTAATTAAAATAAACTAAGCTGAAATGGTTTCTGACTGGATCTGGTAAATATTTAGAAATATTTAGAAATGTCACAAAACATTCAGTGCTAATGTTTAGCAGCTAGTTTAAATGACATAATCTGACTGGAAACTGGATGATAGCTAAAGATTTTTAACTCGTACCCAGACGTTTGGAATATTTTCTGCTAAAACCTGCAAGCTAGCTGACGTTACTTTTAACATTGAACATTGAACATAGTGCGATGTTAACATTGAAGTTAACATCGCACTATTTTAAGGCATATCCTTAATTTTCCTTAATACCGCTAAAGCCAGACATCTCGATAAAAAGAACGGACGGTAATAGGCTTATGCTAATGCTAGCAAGCAATATTCATAATAACGATCATTAGTAAAGTTTGAACCTGACAGGATTTATACATTTATAAATGTAAAGTGTTCATGTCTCATCAATGGATGCAATGGACAGTTTATTTATTTTAATTTTTTTTTAATCTGTGTTCAGTCCACACATCTCTCTTTCTCTGTGTGTGTGTGTGTGTGTAAGACATTATACTGCTGAATCAAATACAGATATAATGTCTGTAAATACACAAATACAGATAAAATGATGATCTTGTATTTAAATAGATTATCTCTGGGTGTATGTCTGCTGATAAAATCTAACACACACACACACACACACACACACACACTGCTGACTCAGGACTCAGTGCTGCATGTGTGTGTGTGTGTGTGTGTGCACAAGATCGTGTTTAACGATTCTGTATTTCTCTGCATTACTACGTGCTTTTCAGGATTGAGAGGGGGCTGAGAAAAGAGAGAGAGAAAGACAAAGTGATTGAAGGACAGACAGAGAGATAGATAGAGAGGGGGGGGTTAGAAAAGGGGGAGAGGGAAATGGAGAGAGTAAGATAGAGGCGATATGACACATCAGCAGCTGTTATAAACATGATATAACGTATGTGTTTGTGTGCGTGAAGGCGGGCCTCCTGATGTGGGCAAGATGCTTGGAGGGGAGGAAGACAAAGACCCCGAGGCAGAGAAAGAGAAAGAAGAGGAGAGACAGGAGGCTCTTAGGCAGCAGGAGGAGGAGAGGAAGGCCAAGTATACCAAGATGGAGGCTGAGAGGGAGGTGATCCGCCAGGGCATCCGAGACAAGGTAGCTACACTGACCAGTCTGGCTCTGTCCTAAATCAATAACCTCAGCACTACTTAGTGCCCTTTCTGCAACATGCACTAGAAGGGCAAATAAATCCTTAGACTTTTTGTTTACATACAGAAACGGTCCAGACTTTTCTGCCGCCCTAAGCAAAGTTTTGATAAGGGGCCCTTCTACCTGAACTCAAAACTCACAATGTGACCATTTTTTGACGGTCCACTAGCATTCTCCCTCCACATACAGAACAAAATGTAGGTGTAAAAAAATAACATCATTAACATAGTTAATTAACTTCAGTATATGTTCACCTTTAACTTTTCATAGACAGCTCCGTCTCATGGAGTCTCATGCACAGTTTCACTTACATAAGGGGTGGACGACGGGGCCTTCGGTAACTTGCGGGGCCCCACATAGCAAGCATATAATTCTCATCAGCTTATAAGTTAATTAACATAGAACCCACTGAACAAAGACTACTGGACATGTAGAATTTAGGAATATGGACCTAAAGGAAACATGGAACTCTGAAGGTCTGAAACATTGGCTTTGGGAATGAAGAGTATTATGTGTAAGTTTTGTGTGTCTGTGTGTGTTTGTCAGTACGGGATCAAGAAGCGAGAGGAAGCCGAGGCTGAAGCTCAGAGTGCGATGGACGCGGCAGGCGAGGGCAGTTTGACTCGCCCGAAAAAAGCCGTGCCGTCTGGCTGCGGGGACGAGGACGAAGAGGAAGAGAGCATCATGGACACGGTGATGAAATATCTACCAGGACCACTGCAGGACATGCTTAAGAAATAACACACACACACACAAACACACGCACACACAAACGTAAAAGCACCACGGCACACAAACTCAGCTTTAGGTAATTAAGATTAAGATTAAGATTGTAAAACGCACTTCCGCTTTCTAACAGCAGAGGGGGCAGTTCAGGCTACACCGCAGGCTATCACCATCCTTGTCTCACACAGGTTCGAAAAACAAATGTAAATAGATTTCGGCTGTGTCCCAAACACTAGATGAATAGGCTGCTAGACGTCAAAGTGATAGATGAGGTGAGGAATTCTAGCGTTCGGGACGGAGAAAGTTTCACAATATAAGCCATATTTTATCTTTGAAGCAGAATTGCTGAGTCATTAAAGACAAAGAAAAGTAACCGGGGCTACAACAGTGTGCATGAAGTGTAGCCTACTTTTACTCTTTTCTACTTTAAACTGTGGACGTGTCCCAAATCTGGATATAATAATTTTACCTATGCATGTGTCTGTAATGATGAGGGTTTGTGTGTGCTTTAGAAACAAGCTCCTATTTTTGGTGCAATGGACAAAATAATATATAGAACGGCAATAAATTATTATTATTATTATTATGCATTGTTAAACAGGAACATACCAAAAAAATAATAATAATTTTCCTTTTTTTTCCTCACCATAACAGCACATAGACTTCAGGTACAAGAGGCTTAAAATCAATAATTTGTGTAAAACTTTACGAAACTGGACAAATTCTTTTGCACTTTGTTTTTCTGGAATCTTCTCAGCAATAATCATGTCTTCTGTTTGCTTGGCTTTTGTGAAATAAAAGAGCTCGAGTGAATAAATGATGGTTTGATGATGGTATGAAAAGTGTCTGGTGTCTGAATAAAAAAAAATGCAATATAATAATCAGTATTATAAGTGTCGACTTTTATTTCTTGTGTTCGATATTTGGACTCTAACACCCTGAACTGGAATCTGTGGTGGGATCTGGTTCCCTACGTCTAAAGACCTCCGTCTTCTCAAAGTACTTCAATCGGCACTTTTTTAAATCCGTGGCCTTTCATCTGTATTTCGAATCAGAATAAACCGCACACTCATCCAAACCACAATTATTTTATTAAGCAATTAAAACACAACTCATTTCAACAATCTGAGCTCTATAAAGAATTACTGCTTCGTGATAACAACTCTGTGTCTGATACGCTGTAGATCATTACTTCCTGTGAACACGACCTCCACCTTAAATACACTCGCTATGTCTACCACTTCTCACTCCCGACATTACATTCAGTACATTCTACAGTTAGCTTCAAAGGCGTCAGTGTGTGTGTGTGTGTGTGTGTGTGTGTGTGTGTGTTTCTTACAGTAGAATTACAATCGGAGCTGAAAAAAACAAAAAAACAAAAAACAAAAAAAAGAGTGGCCAGCTGCAGACAGACCCCCCAGACCACTGGGGGGCGCCCATCATGACCACTGCTACACGTTTGTCCGACATTTGGGGAAAATTGGGCCGCTCTCACGCCTTTTCTTTCTTACTGCAGAGAGACAGACAGATGGACAAAGAGAGAAAGAGAGAGATTAAAATGTGTACTGTATATATATAATTATTTCTGTGAATATAAAAAAAAATAGGTTTTATGTAGCGTTTTGAAAGAACATTGAATATAGTGCAACTGCAAACAAATCACACAAAAAAAGAAGTGATGCAAAGACAAAGACTGGAAAAGTTCTAGGGGAAAAAAAAAGTTCTGAGGCAATGAAATGCGAAGATGTGAAAGATGCTAGCTGCTAACAACAAACGCCTGCTGTCTACTGAATCAGCTGCAGACAAACACTACAAATACCACGTCATCTTTTTAGTTAATAAAACAAACTTTCTACAATCGAATCTGACATTCTGTCAGTCAGCTATTATTAATATAAAAAATAAAGATCCGACTGGTGTATAAAGAACACATAAAAATCTCAGAAAACCTGTGAGTTTAGCTCATGTTAGCCAACTAGCTCGATTTAGCAGCTAAGTTCATAAACATTCTTGAATACGACTTAACATCCTCTCAGACATCTTGTCAGGTTAGCGCACCTAGCTAGGATTAGCAAGACTGATTTTGAACATGAAGATATAATCTTAAACATCCTGAAAATTTAAAGGATGAATAAAACTCGTATCAGGTTCATGCAGACTAGCTGGATAGCTATCCTGAGCAATAAAGATCATGACCACAAATATAAATTCAACTTTTTACACGTTTTAGAATAAAAATATGGAATCTTACTTAAAAGATCTCAATGGGGAAATACTACTGCCGTCTAAGACTAAAATAAATACCAAGAAGAAGGTCTAAGGTAAAATAATAATCAAATAAATATCCCAAAAGTAAATAAAAATATTTTATAAAATATTTTTTGCAATTTTGCTAACTTTTTTTTTTTAGCCTCTTTTAGTGAACAAACAACAGAATGCTAATGAAAATGCTAAAACTAGAATTCACTGATCTCTCAGGTAATAGAAATGCTTGAAAACACATTTCTGTAAGGAGGAAAAATTCCAGAGCAAGGAGTAGAAAGTGTGTTGAGCAAGAAGCTAAAACAGAGCAGGAAGTGGAGCTTAGCAAAAACAGGAAGTAGCGTTTTTGGAGGCTTTGTTTTAAATGAAAAAATTACGTTTGCTTGGGTTTCGGGGAGAATTTGAATTTTTTACAGAAGGCTCTCTCCAGCTCAGGGACGGACAGAGTGAAGGTGATGGCTCCGTCTGAATCTGAGCGAACTACACGTACTGCAATAAACACACCATACACACTCAGTCACAAACTCACACACAGTCATGGTTTCTGCACTAGGAATGTGCTACTAATTGCTAGTTTCTAGCCCTTGAATGGACACGTGAAAGTTTTAGTTTAAGTTGATGGTTTATCCCAAACTAACAGCTGCTAATTCAACAATACGGCTAACTAAATAGGCTAAATAGCAAGTTAGCAGCTGGTACGTCTGCTGAAATAAAAGCTAGCGACATGTCAAACAGTTTTATATTCACAATCAAATATTTTACTTTGATATCTTGTCAATTTAAGGTCAAATGTTTTTAGATCTCTAGAAGCCAGTGGCAAGGTTACACTAAGCTAGCCAGAATCCTGCTTTTGTGGTTTGCTAACATTAGCTGACTAGCGTGCTACGTTTTAAGTTGCTAATTCTGCTGAAGAAGCTAGTGCAGTGTTTGGGATGAAATCATTTAAATAAAATATTATGATAAGACATGTTATAAATACACATAAAGACTGTTGGGTTAACATTTAATAACCAGCTCTGAAGTGTGTGTGTGTGTGTGTGTGTTTGTTTTACCCAGGTCGTTGTTGTTCATCATAGCGTTAGAACAACGTAAGCGAGGACCCTGCTGTGTGAAATGATATCCAAATTTTAGTAGTGTGCTGTTTTTCTCCAACATGCTGGCGATCTCCATCTCCACCTTATTACCCAGGGGCTGACTCTGTCTCACACACACACACACACACACACACACACACACACGCACACACACACGCACACATTAATTTATAATATGGCAGAACTCATGAAAATTGTGCTAACAGTTGATGCTAACCTAATTACAGCGCCATTTAAGTCAAATTGAGCGTTTCCTCAGTAATTTTACCATCTGAGGTAAATGCTGATGTTCCGGATGTTTCTGTCACATTTTGACTGTGACTGTGTCTAGCTAGCCTTAGATACATAGCCAGTAGGTCTTTTATACTCAATATAAAGATAGAATGTGAGTGGAAAAGTGACAGAATCATCTGAAACATTAACATTTACCTCAGATGTGTTAAGGAATGACTCGTAAAAACAAGCTGAAATAACGGTGTAGTTAGCTTAAGCCGCTATCTTAACTTCACCAGAGTATGACAGTACTGTGTCTCTTGAACTCTTGAATGGCTCCACCAATCAGAAATGAGTATTTCACCGCCATGGCATAATGAAGTATAAACGGTTTTTGGTGTACTTGGAAGTTTAGATGCTACTACACTTTTGTGTAGTATTGTGTGTGTGTGTGTGTGTGTGTGTGTGTGTACGAGAACCTGGTTGTCGATTTTCAGCTCCTGCAGTGTGCTGTTGTGCTGCAGCGACTCCACCAGTGCAAGGATTCCATTTCCTGTGATAAAGTTTGACTCAACGTTCAATGACTTCAGCGTGGTGTTTACTCGTAGCATGTCGGCTAACGCCTGAGTGCGCACACACACACACACACACACACACACACACACACACACACACACACACACACACACAATTAAACAGTAGCGTTTGTAAGTATTAAGATAGTGTGAGAATAATTAGATTAGAGTTAGAGATGTGTGTGTTTGAGGGTGTGTGTGTGTGTGTGTGTGTGTGTGTGTGTGTGTAAAAGACTCACATAGGCCACAGGATCATTGCTTCGTGTTCCTACGATGCTCAGCCGTTCCACGACTGTATTTTCTTTCAGAGCCTCAGCGTATGCTTTCAGAGTGGTAATGGGAATATTCTACACACACACACACACAAACACACACACACACACACTTCATTTTACACATATTACATTTATTAAACATATTATTTCTACATAATTAAACAGTAGCTAATAAATAGTTTCCAAATGGAAACTTCATGTTTTGTGTATATAAAGAAGTGAATGTGATATCTGGTGTGAGCTCTAGAGGGCGCCTGAGTACCAGAAGAGCGAATGAACTTGACTCAATAGAAACAAATGCAAACCTTTGTGTTGTTGAGGAAGGTGCTTTAAGTGTGTGTGTGTGTGTGTGTGTGTGTGTGTGTGTGTGTGTGTGTGTGTAAGGAGCACCTTGATGTTGTTCAGGTTGACCTCTATGAGTTCAGGGTCATTGTGTTTAATCATCATTAATGTCTGCTCCACATCAGTGTCGTTAGGATCCTCATCAGGAATTTGCTTATACTGTGCACACTGGATCACACCTGACCAATCACATAAGATTACATCACACCTGACCAATCACATAAGATTACATCACACCTGACCAATCAC
>JAOVVF010000033.1:11133531-11144400 GCA_028565595.1 Duopalatinus emarginatus | reverse complement strand
ACATACACAAACACACTCACATACACACATACATACACACACACACACACACACATACATATATACACACACACTCACACACACACATATATACACACACACACACACACACATATACACACACACACACACACATACACAAACACACTCACATACACACATACATATACACACACACACACAAACACACTCACATACACACATACATATACACACACACACACACTCATACATACGCACAAAAACACACACACACACTCTGCTGTAAATGTACACACCACTTTACCTTTAATAATAAAATAATAAATTCGATCATTAAAAAACAATCATTTAAACATAAATAAAGTTTAAAATAAAATGCAACCTAATTTAAACCTAAGACTTATTAAAGTGGCGCACGAGCCCCAAAAGTTTCTTAATTGATTAAGACTCATTTAAAAGTGCAGCGCACGTGTAATACAGAACAACACGTTCCCGTTATATGCATGCACGTGTGTGTGTGTGTGTGTGTCCTCACTCAGTCCGGTGTTATCTATATATAGCTCTGTTGAATACTTTGCCCAGATATGGCTTCTCTGGCGGAGCCGGTACAGCGCGCGCACAACCGGTCCGTCCAGCGCGAGCGAGCAGCAGCGCGACAGAGCCACAGGAGCGAGTTTCCGGTAAAAGCAGTCAGACTGTCGGTCCACACTGAAAGCACACAGGCGGGTGAAGTGGACCGGAGCTCATCAGACCCTCTGCTGTCCTCCCTCACCTCTCAGAAATGAACACCGCCGTGTGTCCACGCGCTTCACTACAGAGACACGCCCACCCGCACGTGTCAGTCAAACCGACGTCACGAGGACGGACACACACGTTCTGACCCCCTGTGTTTATTACACTTTAGAATCAAATCATAACATAATAATAATAATAATAATAATAATAATCATCATCATCATCATTGTAGTGCTGTGACGCAACACTATATTGTTCTTCCAAATATTATTATTATTATTATTATTATTATTATTATTATTATTATTATTCCACCTGATTTCCATCAGTCTCTCCTCCTACAGTTTTTGAGATATTGACATGGGACAAAGACTAGAACGTGCGGAATGTTTAGGAGAAGTGTGCTTACATACAGATTTTGGATATTTCAGCAGTATGACCTGTTGCTAATTCTGAGGTTTGAAAGAACTGCTATTGCAAAGCCTTTAACCAACAGTGGTGATGTACACATGGAAACGTCTGAAGTGTATCCAGGCACCTGGGCTCAGTACGATTACATTCCAATTTCAGGAGGGGGAAAATGAGCAACAGGAGAAGAACATTGAAATATCCAGTAACAAGCATTAGCCGAACTGTATTTATAAATTCAATTTTATCGAACTGATTAACAGCCTTTTAAAACATTCTTATGAACAGGTTTTTTTTTGTTTCTGGACCTAAGCCAATTTTCTAGACAATTGGATTTGCAATGTTAACGTTCCGAAAGTGTCAAGTTAGCTCTGAACATCAAGCCACCACAACAAGTGATTAGACAGTCTTTCTACTCCTGGCTGGTTTGGAAGGTAATGGGGCTGAAGGCACACTGGGCAGTGAGACGTTCTCAGTTCCACCAATTAACAGCAGATTATTGTCCGGTTCCTTCTGTTCTAACTCCTCCAGTTCAGCCAGTAATTCATCCTCGTCAAACTCTTCGCCAAAGCCGACTGGTTTTAAAATAGCATCGGAGATCTCCTGTATCAGCTCCTGCTGTTCTGTGATGTCCTGCATGAGCTCGTCCACTTTTGTCTATATCCGTGTGCTTTTAAACATTTTTCATGGCCTTGGCGGCGAACCTCATGTTCTTGAGAACTTCTGGGTTAGTGTTGCCGTTCTCCAAAGCTTCTCGTTGATACTCGGTGGTGGACAGAGTGCCGTCGATCTGAGCCAGCTGCTTTTCATAGCGCTTCTTCCTCTTCAGGACCTGGAAAGCAGTTTGTTAGTTTTTGGTGCCGTTCTTCTTAACAGTTAGCAGTTCCGCCTTAATCCTCTTTTCCAGAATTTCCTTCTTCAACAACATCTCTTCGGTCTCTCAGTTTCTGGATGGCATCCTGTGGGCTCTGGGCTTTCTCTCCTTTCCCCTTCAACAACTTCCTAAACAAAAGACATGGCACTGTTCGGTCGGCAACATGCAAATTTACCTGAAAAAGGTCTGCGTCTGTCTCCTAAAAACACACGATTCTCACTGACGTAGAGATGGTTAAAAAAAAAAAGTACATTTGGGGATTTGGCTGTGATGTGACGTCATGCGGATCTAGTGTGTCCGTGTATACTGCTTAGACTGTATGCATCTACTTAGACAGGGACGTAACAGAAATTGGGGGCTCGTCCTATTTTTTTTTAGTATTGCAAAGCAACACTATATTGTTTTTCCATTGCAGATTTTCAGTCACTATCTCCTCCTACAGTTTTTGAGACATCGACACGGGACAAAGACTAGAACGTGCGGAATGTTTAGGAGAAGTGTGCCGACATACAGATTTTAGACATTTCTTTCCATTTGTCCGCTATGCTTAGGAAAAGATCGTCCAATCAGACATCGCGTTGTGACCATGGACACAGGACAAAGACTAGAACGTGCAGAATGTTTAGGAGAAGTGTGCTTACATACAGATTTTACATACAGAAATTTTCAGCCGTTCGTCCGCTACACTCGTTTTTCCGGGGAAAACATCGTCCAATCAGATGTCGCGTTGCGACATCGACCAATCAGAAGTTGCCCTTCTGTGACGTCACAGCTATAGCGTGTCTGATTGGACGAGACGTTGCCCTTCTGTGACATCACAGACAGTCCTGCAGTGCTGACCTCTACGATTGTGACATAATGGAACCAAGCACCAGCCCCCCCCCCACTGTTTCGCCGTTACCATGGTAACAGCCATCTACAAAAGCCACTGTTTGGCCGTTACCCTGGTAACGACTATCAAAGAAAGTCACCGTCGTCACCGTGACGTCATGGAGGGGAAACGTCCGATTGACACAGAGCGCAACACTCGCAGTTTCTGGAGAAACCGCACTCTCTAGTTATTATTATTATCATCTTCATTATCATTACTGTTGTCATTATTATTAACATTTATTATGACGACTTCGTACAACCACAAGTAATATTAATAAATTTGTAGAGAACACACATTTTATCTAAATGTAACATTATTGTTAATGAATGTGCTTGCACACAGAGGAAAGTGACCTCCACATTTAACCTATCCGTGTAGTGAAAATCCCAGGGAGCAGTCAGCATTTAATCAGATGTTAAAAACTCATTGAGGATTGAGATTCTGATTCTAAGGGAATAAACACCCCGGAAAACACAAGTCATTAAGGAGAAAAAAATTAAATCTATTTCAGTAGAGAGAGAAAAAAAAAAAAAAAAAAAAAAAAAAAATCTAAAAGGAATCACATTTAAAGAACTGAGTTATTTGAGAAAAGAATCACTGAAAATGATTCAGTTAAATTAATTAATTTTAGAAATGGACAAAAATGTGCTGTAAAGTGTAAATAGTTCATTTCTGTTCACACACACACTATTTGTTTTCGTATTTAATAAAACAAGAAAATGAACTGAACACATTCTTTTTAGTCATTCTCCATTAATCACACACACACACACACGAAAGTGAACACACAGTGCAACAAAACTTCATTTCAACAATTTCAGACCAAACAAAAATCTTATAGTGTTAAAGGTTCAGTAGTGCATCACACACACACACACACACACACACACACACCAACAAACGGAGAAAGAGAGAAGGAAAATAAGAGCCTGTCTCAAGTCTATAGAGGCTGAAACCACAGGAAATATATAGAAACAGAAGCAGTGGTCATGAAGAAGCAGTCGGTGAATAAACTCACAGAGCAGCTAGAACAGGGAAAGAGTTCAGAAAAAAACAACACAGGGTTCTTTACACACCACGCAGCATGAAAAGGGCGTGGCCTAAACGGAGATGTGTTCTTCAGGGGGGCTGTCTCTCAAACGGCACATCGATAGCATTTTACTTCAATATTTATTATTATTTTTTATTACAGTATATTTAGTGTGTTGTAATGTTATCTGAAATACAGCCCTAATATACATAAGACACCATCCTTAGTCGCCCCTGTTCGTTCGTACATTCGTTACGCACAACGGGGCGTTTTGTCCGTGATCTCGGCCATGACGTCGTGGATCCAGACGTCGCGGTGGTCCTGGGACGTGTCCACCAGGTAGACGGAAAGTTTCCTTTCCCACGGCCGCGCCCCCTTCTGGACACCGTGGACCTGTGCCACCAGGGGCCGCTGCTCCACGTGATGGCGGAACACGGCGGCGGCTTCCTCGCTCCAGCTGCTGTGCTCAACTCCTGCCGAGGCACATGGGAGACTCGGTCACTGGATCTGACGGAACGCACTGCTGTGTGTGTGTGTGTGTGTGTGTGTGTGTACGTACCTGCGAGCTGGGCAGGAATTCCCTGGAAGGGCAGCTGCCTAAATTCGTTGACTAGGGGGCGGAGCTGAGAGGTGTGCACCAGCTCGTGCTTCCCGTAATCTAGCTCGTACACAGAGACCAGAGAGCTCGACAGCAGCCCCTTCACCAGGACACGGTACCAACTACACAGAGATCAAAGCAAGTAAATAAATAAATAAAAAACTAGAAAGTGCCATTTGTGCAGAAACCATGAGTGTGTTGCGCGAAATCCATTGCTGTTATTGTTACTATAGAAACAGTAGCTGCCGTTGATAGCTGTTACTATAGTAAAAGTAACGGTGATTGTAACTGTTACTATAGAAACAATAACAGCGATCGAGTTTGGTGATAGCAGTTACTATAGTAACAGTAGTAGTAGTAGTAGTAGTACAAAAAACCCCCCCAAAAAAAAAACATTCAAGCGGATGTGACATTTTTCCCCGGGAAAAAACGAGTGTTGCGGAAGAACAGATAAACTTTCCCAAAATCCGTATGTAAGCACACGTCTCCTAAACATTCCGGACGTTCTAGTTTTTGCCTCGAGTTGATATCTCAAAAACCGTAGGAGGAGAATAATGCTTCGCAACACACTAATATAGACAAGAAGAACAAATAAGTGGGGTCATGTCTGTCTTGCTCACTTGCTGTCGATCTTGGCGGCATACAAGCTGTCCAGCTCCACGCTGATGGGCGTGGCCTCCTGACGGTTGTAGTACAGGATCATCTCCCCCATCAGCACCACCAGTTTGTACAGCTCCTGCCACGGCTGCATGACAAAGTGACCCGGGTGACACGCCAGGGACACGAACACATCCAGGGTCTGCCCGTTCTCCGGAAGCTCCAGCACAGGAGGCGTGAACGGGGGGCTGGGCTTTGTAGAGGAGGAGGCGGTGCCGGCATCTAGGCGGGGCAGAGAGGGGACTGGGGCTGTGGTGGAGCAGGCAGAGGATAACGGGAGCTGACGGTTGACGCTGGATGCCAGGTCATGAGTTTTCGAGCCAAGGAACAGGTAAACCTGGACCTGACCTAGAGAGTCCAGATGGGAAATCTACACACACACACACAAACACACACGCAAACACACACACGCAGTTTCAGTCAAACGCGAGGTCATCGTAATCCAGTTTACAGAAGTTACAGACCTTCATCGTGCACTCGGCGGCGTTGACCAGAGTCTCTCTGAGCCACAGAACCACATCAGGAGGCCAGACGTCTTCATTTCGCTCAACTTCAGCTAGACGGCATTTAATGACCTGCACACACACACACGCACACACACACACACACACACACTAAAACAAGACACTTCCCTTCCGGTGTTAATCAGAAGTCAGTAATGAACAATGTGGAGCAACGAAGCACATGTACACGTGTGTGTGTGTGTGTGTGTGTGTGTGTGTACGTACTTGTGCCGGTATGGTCAGCAGCTCCCTCATGAACACAGCTGGAATCTCTCTCAGCTCACTGAGCTCCAGAGAAGCAGGAAAGCCCAAATCGACAAACTGGACATCCAGGACGCGGCTGCCGTGCAGGTTGGTGATCTACAGCGGTGACACACACACACACACACACACACACACACACACACACACACGTCTGGCTCTGCAGCTAAATGAGCACAGGTTTCACACGCCTCCAGTTGCCTCGACAACGGCATCGTGAGCGTAAACATCCAGTTTGAGGGGAAAAAAAAAAAAAAAAAAATCATCATAGTTTGAGGCTGCCTCCCACCCCCTGCTTCAGGCAAATGGGTACACTGCCCCCTAGTGTTCACTGGTGTGTGTGTGTGTGTGTGTGTGTGTGTGTGTGTGTGTGTGTGTGTGTGTCTGTTCCACTGCACAGATGGATTAAATGCAGAGGTCACGTTCCTCTGTATGCAAACACAGTAGGCAAACAGTTCGCTTTTATTGTCAGTTGTTTTTTTTATTTTTTTTTTAATTGCTGTTACTAAAATGAAAATCGAATGACTGAAACATACAGAGACCCTTTAGAGCCTGGGCTCCTTGTTTTGTACTGCTCCAGCTATACAATACATCCAGACGGCAGAACGTCATTATCACATGACCTACATTGTCGCATCACATGGCCCTGCTCTCAAACACTTGTGTGGAAGGAGGCGTGTGAGTGTTCTCACCTCCACTCGGGCCAGCTCCCCTTTGTGTCGTGCCAAACACACTTTACCGCAAAACGGCTCCGACACCAACATCTCCCAGGAAACCTAGTTTCACACACACACACACACACACATATTCACACAACCATTTTAGAGTGAAAACCTTTTCAAACGTTAAACAAAGTGCAAAACAGAAAACCTGCGACAGGAAGTACGACTTGATCTTGTCCAGGATGCCCCTAAGCTTGGACAGGCCTCGCGATGGAAGCTGGCAGAACACGCTGCCGTCCGACCCCACGTTGGTCACACACACGTTCGAATAGGAGCTGTTGACCTGCATGAGTTCCCCTGAGTTAATATCCGTTAGTCAGGTAGACGACCTAAAGCTACCTGTAACACACGGTACGGTTTTCTCTCGAAAAAAATAAAAATAAACACGTATCAGAACCTGCAGCGGATTCTGCATGGTCTTGTCCTGCAGCGCTCGGAGACACTCCAGGTTCATGTTAACGTCCGTCTCGCCTGACGTGTCGTACAAGACCACGAGGGGCGGAGCCTCGCGGTCCACCAGCTCGGCCAGCAGCGTCCTGCCTTGTACTAACCGCTCCAGGGTCTTCGTCACCGCCGTGTCGTTACTGAACAGCTCCAGACCTTAAACACACACACACGAACGGAGTACATCCACTAACACACATGTGGTACAGGTGTGTGTGTGTGAGAGAGAGTGTTACCTGCCAGTTGGCAGCTGGTGGCCTGGAATGGCAGTGTGAGGAACTGGTCAGTGAGCTGCAGCAACTTCTTGGTACTCACCACCTCGGAGAAACCGTGATCCATGCTGTACACCTACACGCACAGGTTTTTTTTTTTTTTTTTTTAACGATCCAAATTACCGTGATTAAACCGCAACACACTTGGTCTTACCTTCACGTCGTCCTCCATGACCTGGTGCACCTGAGCTCGCAGGACGGTTCTGTCGTCCAGGGTGACGGCCACCAGCTGACCGACTGCAGGGCGGGCGACGCTAAGCCCCGCCCCCGCACCGCAGTAGAACTCCGACATGGCGTCCTCCATTTTCTCCAGAGCTCGAGAGTATTCCTCGCCCACGAACCTGTCAGAAACACAACAACGTCATGAACTTCACACGTGACGAACGCGCCACGTATTTCACACGTGGAGCCCCACCCCCACCCTCCCACCGGTGACGTACCGGACCAGGATGTCGTCAGTGCTGTTGGCCTCCATCACCAGTACGGACGGGAACTCCTCTCTGGGCAGGGGCAGCTGTGGAACCACTGGGTTGCCAGGGTAAGCGATAATGCGCGACGGCAGCTGTGGGCGGGGCTTCGCAGGCAAGCTGACGTCTGGCAGGATGTATAAAATGGCCTTGTCGCGATTCTGTGGCATAGGATATTCGACCATGCACGTGTCAGCCAGAGGAGACAGGTCTTCCAGGAGTGAGCACGGGAACTCGCACCTGAGCGGAGGGAAATAAACACACACACACACACACACACAGAGTGAGACAACAAGGCGGAGCTGTCGATGCGGTGTCCATTAGCTGAACTGCGAAGCACCTGAAGATTTCCTGAAAGAGGCGGGGCAGTGCGTGAGCCCACAGGCCGTGGCTGTATTTGTTCAGCAGCTCCCGCACTTTGTCCTTCACGTCCTGGGAGGGCGTAGCCGGGGGCGTGGTCGGAGGTGTGGGCGTGGCTGGAGGCGTGGGCAGGCAGCGGGGCGGGGATTCGAGGGCGAGCGGCTTCAGGGTCTTCAGGGTCAAAGGCGTCTGGGTTGGTGTGAAGGACTTCTGTGCGGAGGACGGAGGAGTGGACGGGTTTGGAGACGAGTCTTTAGCAGGGTAAAGCACGTGCCGTACTACACCACCTCCATCACCAGCACCTCCACCCAGCTTCTCCACCTGACACACACACACAAAAGTGATCATTACCGTATGTATTGTGTGTGTGTAGAACAGTGTGCATCGCGTGTCCCTCACAGTGCAAACGTGTGTCCATGTCTCCAGCAGACGGCGTGTGTATGACGGGAGCTCCTGACTGAACATGGTGCTGTAAAGCTGGGGCAGTTTGGACAGCCAGACTCCACTGCTGTGCTTCTGGAGGAGCTGCTTAACGCGGCTCTGAACCAGCTCAATGTCGCCATCTACAGGAAATGAAAACAACAACAACAACAACAACAACACACACACACACACACACACACACACATATATACACACTACAATAAATAATTAATTATTGCCGAAACATGAGGCTTTTTTTTTTATTGTCCTGAGAACCTGTGTCTGTGTGTGTGTGTGTGTGTGTGTGTGTGTGTGTGTGTGTGTGTGTGTGTACCTGTGTTTCGGTTCTTGCCGTATAAACGAGCTTTGGCGTCCTGTGGGATTATCGGCCTACGATCAGCACAAAGGTGACCAGACAGAGAATGAGCAGTTACAACAACAACAGGTAAACAGGAAGTGACATCACTATTTTACTCAGGTGTAACTAAAACCGTTTTTTTTCTATTCGACACATCCAGGTAACAGGCAGTGATGATGACGAGCGCGCACTCACGTTGTGGGCTTCGTGCCCTGGTAGGCGGAGCCCGGGTGGGCGGGATATGCCTGGCGCCGGTCACCTGGTTGGCTGGGCCGCGAGCCTGGAGACGGCCGTGGGCAGCTGTACGAGGTCACGTGACCAGGCTTCCTCAGGGACAAGCGAGGACCAGCTTCGGGGAGAGAGAGGGTAAAAAAAAAGAAAAAACAGGAAATTTGTCCTGTCTGTTGACTTTAGTACAATATTAAATACCTGAGGTGTGTGTGTGTGTGTGTGTGTGTGTGTGTGTGTGTTACCACTGTGTGTAAACAGTGAGGAAGACTTCCTCCTCATGTGGCAGCTGAGCAGCTGAGAGCGACTGCTGCTCTTCTTCGGGTCTTTCTGCCGAGCAACCAGTTGAGCGATGTGGGCCGTTTCCTTACACACGGCTGCAAAGCACATCACCTACACACACACACACACACACACATCACCTGACCGTACACACACGATCTTGTCGGAACAGTTTTGTTCGCCGTGTCCGTCCCACCTCTCCGCTGTACGAGTGTCGGAGCTGCACCACGTCAGGGACGGCCCTCAGGAAGTTCTCCAGGCTCCGGTAGCCGAGCTGCCGGTGAGGGATGAGGTCACCAGTCAGAGCGCGATAATCAGCCTGGACCAGAGACAGGGGCACGCCGCTCTTACTGCTCTGGAGCACGGCACGCAGCATCTTCTTCACCAAGTCCACGTCACACATCCTGTACACACACACACACACACACACACACACACACACACACCATTAATTAGTGTGTTGTGAAGCAATACGCTATTGTTCTTCCAAATATTATTATTATTATTATTTTTCCACCTGATTTTCGGTGGCCATCTCCTCCTACAGTTTTCGAGATATCGACACGGGACAAAAACTAGAACGTCCGGAATGTTTAAGAGACGTGTGCTTACGAATGGGGATTTTTTTTGCTACTACTACTGTTTCTATAGTAACAGTTACAATCACTGTTACTATAGTAACAGCTATCAGCGGAGGCTACTGTTTTTACAGAAACAATAGGATTTCGCACAACACACTCGCGGTTTCTGCAGGAACTGTACAAGAACATGTTAATGATTAAATAAACGGAACCGTTACAAGACACACGTACAAAATCATACCAAAACAAAACAGATTTAAAACTTATTATAACTGTTATATTGGATATAAAGAAGAGATTAATTTATTAGGAGTGTTTTAAAGGACATAATAGAACTAGATTTACATTTTTATTAAATTAAGGACAAGTTTTACAAGTTTGTGCCCAGATTATTAATATGTAGATTTTAAAATCAAATTCAGTTTGAAACAAACTTTGAAAATAAAAGTTGAGAATAAAGTCATCTTATCTTAAAATGTCTATCAATTCTACAATGTCACGTGTGTGTGTGTACATGTGTGTGTGTACATGTGTGTGTGTGCGTGTGTGTGTACATGTGCGTGTGTGTGTACACGTGTGTGTGTGTGTACATGTGTGTGTACATGTGTGTGTACATGTGTGTACATGTGTGTGTGTGTGTGTGTGTGTGTGTGTGTGTGTACATGTGTGTGTGTGTGTACATGTGCGTGTGTGTGTGTGTGTACATGTGCGTGTGTGTGTGTGTGTACATGTGTGTACATGTGCGTGTGTGTGTGTGTGTACATGTGCGTGTGTGTGTGTGTGTGTGTGTGTACATGTGTGTGTGTGTAC